>JAENPR010001431.1:0-154952 GCA_018135685.1 Themeda triandra | reverse complement strand
AAGAAGTACCTGAGCTTAGAATCTGAATAATCCAAGTGCACCATTTGTCCTGGGAATCCCTTGGCTTTCATAATGTTGATTATAGCAGCATGCTCTACCATATCAAATGCTTTCTCAAAATCTATTTTGAGGATGATAATTTCCCTCTTTGATGTGTGGCATGGTGCAAATATTCAAAAGCCCAGTCCAAACAATCTTGAATGGTTCTACCATGAATGAAACCATACTGATTCCTGTGTATGACCTGCAGGATGTACTTTTGCAATCTATTTGAGAGGATTTTGGTAATGAATTTCATACTTGAATTTAGGAGGGAAATTGTCCTGAAGTCAGTTACTCTTTCTGGATTGGATTTTTTTGGCACAAGAGTGATATATGAATAGTTGATGCTCTTCAAATCAACCTTATGATCATAGAAATCTCTGCACAATCTGTAGATATCAAATTTGATTAAGCTCCAAGCATTCTTGAAGAAATATCCATTAAAGCCATCTGGCCCTGGTGCTTTATCTGAAAGCAGATCTTTAACTATAGCATCTATCTCCTCATTTGTGAAAGGTGCAATGAGCTCCTGAAGGTCATGTTGATTCATTAGCTGATTGAGTTGGAAAAGCATTTGTGGTGGCTCTGAAACCCCCATTCTAGACTTGAATTCTTGCCAAAACAGTGCAGCCTTCTCTGCATGATCTGTGACAATTCTACCATCTTCTGCTGTTATCTGAGCAATAACATTAAATCTGAATCTCTCAGTGGCTCTAGCATGGAAGAACTTAGTATTCTCATCACCTAGCTTTATTAGGTTCTCTGTGTATCTCTGCTGCCAGTATATCTGTTGGCAATGAAGGAACTTTTTCAGTTGTGATTGGATAAGGAGCTTGAAGTTTCTCTCAGCAGTAAATAAAGGCCTTATTTCCTGTAATTCATCCATGAAAGCTATAATAATATTGCAGTGCTTGATCAGAATATTCAGATTTGATCTAGCTTTGTTCCAAAGCTTCTGAGCTGCCCTTAAAGCTTTGAATTTGGTAGACACATTCCTGGCTCCATCTATATGAGAGCAGGAAAACCAAGATGTAGCTACTGTTCCCAAAAAATTAGGCATCTTTGTCCAATAGTTCTCAAACCGAAAAAGAGTTGCTTTTGGAATACATGTATCAATCTGTACCTTGCAGGGAGTATGGTCTGATGTACTTTTTGCTAGGGGCAGCATAATTGTATTTGGATATGCCAATGTCCAAGTAGGGGATGTGAAAAACCAGTCGAGTTGCTGCAGAAGGGGCTGATCTTGCATATTACTCCATGTAAAACTTCTTCTTTTTATTGGCAACTCTGTTAGGCCAAGTTGGTGAATAATATCATTGAAGAGCAACATATCATCTGTGTTTCCACCTGGCTTATTTCTACTTGATGTGGATCTATAAAAGTTGAAATCCCCCATGATAATGAGATTGTCATCTGGAGCAATCTGTAGGCTATACAACCAGGCAACGAAATTTGTGCGAGCAGGCTCACGTGTGGGGGCATATACTGTGATTAGATTCCAAAGAGACAAGTCATGGGCAGATGTGATTTGCAGGTGGATGGCAAAGTCCTGTGCATCTATTGTGATTGCAGAGAAAACTCTGGAGTTTCAGGCAACAAGAATTCCACCCGATGCACCATTAGAAGGACAATAATCAAAAGCATCAAAACGCTTTGGTGCAAACTTTCTCAAAAAATTGGCATCAATTTCCTCCTTCTTTGTTTCTTGAAAACTAAATAAGGAGCAAGAACTTTCTTCTATCTTATTGCGAATAAGGTCCCATTTGCGAGGTTCATTAAGTCCACGCACATTCCAACAGAGTAAGTTCCAGAGACGTTTATAATCCATAAAAACTGATACTAAGTAGATAGAAGAGTGGGTGCACAGCAGCCACTTGATACAAGATAAAAAATTCAACTAAGGGGCAAACAAAAGATGATAAGTTTGTTCTCTGAGACAGATGGCCACATAATATGGCTGGAAAGCTGAGCATCTTATATATCTTCATTTGACTGATTGTTCATAAGCTTGGCTTCAGTAACATCCTCAGGTGCTACTTCACAATAATCAACTACAAGATGCTGCAAGATGTGAATTGGTATTCCTTGATCTTCTTGATCTGTGGAGCTGATCCCCTCCATGACTTTCTGCAGTTCCTGTTCCATGGTGCTTGTGTCCTCTATGTTAAGCCTTTTTGGCTTAGACTTGTTATCTAGTTCCATATACACAAAACCTTCTTGCTTGTGCAGCCTATTGCTTCTTCTAACTTGATCGTCAACTATTGGTGTAGGCCTCTTTCTGCTGACTCTCTTCCTCTTTTGGGTGTTGGGTGGCTGCACTTCTTCAACTTCTGGAACTATTGCAAGCTGCATGTCCTGTGAGTCAGACATGGTGCATTCTTGGGTGTATGGAATCAGTGTGGACTGTATAGTATCAATTGCAGGTGACTCAGGTCCAGTTAACAGGAGCATACCATTCAGTTGTGTCTCAGATGAGAGATTTCCATCTCTATGGAACCTAGGTGATGGGGGTGCTGCAGAGGTGGAGGCTTCCCAGTTATTTCCCCATAAGGGATTTATGATCCACTCATCTGCATCAGCTATGTACACATACTCTGGTTGAGTGATCTGCAAAGGCTGCTTCCCTTTAATTACAAACTGAGCAAAACCAACACTGATAGGGCTTGGAATGTAGAGATCATGTGGCTTTTGATTAGCATTGTGCATTATTTCTTCCAAAAGCATTTGGGCCGAAGGCATTGGACCGAAACCTTGATGAATTTTGAGAATCTTTGCCATCTGATATATAGGATAATCACTCTCCTTGTCCATAGAATCAAAGAGCAGTGGGACCAAAGCCTGGTTGTCCTGTATTAATGGAAGCTCAGGCCTGATAGGTGGACCTTGGGCTCTGAAAAAACTCTGTGTTTCTGAGCTGACAGACTCTGAAACCTGTTGTGCTTCTTGGTTTTGGTTTTGTATCATAGCCTGAAACACAATTTCATCCGCTAAATTCTGCACATGCTGAACTTCATTCTGGTCTACAACTTCAATCGGCTCTTGCCATGCTGGCCATCCATTATTCTGAATTGCAGCAGCAGCTGCGGCATCAGGGATTTGTGGTGCCACCCACCCTTCATTCTCATTTGCTTGCTGGACTTCATTAAGATCTTGATCATTTTCCCAGTAATCAGGCACTGGATGCTGATCCTCTAGATTATTACCTGGGAAAGGGTGAGGGTTTCCATCATCTAGAACTGGGTCCTCGTCAGCTGGTAGGTGCTCATTATTCTATGCATTGAGCACAAAGACAGGGACTGTCCACGATTGGCCAGAACCACCAACATTAGCAGGCTTGCAAACTACCACACTTCTTGGGATTTTACTGATATGCAGAACAGAGCATTTGACCAGCACTCTAGACTTGAAATTATCATTGTTTGACCACCCAATCATAGTACCAAATTGGTTAACAGCTTGTGTAATGAAGTGCTGGGCTTGATGGAGCTGATTCAGGTTCTGAGGTGCTGGGTAGATCGTTGCGATGGCATACTGCTCATGACGACAAGTTGGGGTGCCGGAGATCACCATTCTTCCCCTAGCCGGCCTCACCCATGCCTCCAAGTCGTAGCCAGCTGGGATGTAGGGGATCGGGTTGACGTCGAAGTTGGCCATGAATTCTCCGAAGTCGTCACCGGCTTGGCGATCAGCCGACGGCGATGAAGATGGATGAGTTGCTTGATGTTGGGGTGACGGAGATTGCGGTGGCGGCGGTGGAAGCACTGTAGATTGGATTGGATTGGGGCTTTCCTGAATAGGCGAAGTATGCGAGGGAGGCGTGGTGTCAGCACTTTTTTCGAGGTCATTACTATGTGTTGCACCAAGCTGCAAGGTAGGTTTGGGCCTCCAAACTTTTACGGGCTTCATACGTGCTAGGCAACGACGTGCCGTATGTCCATAGCTGTAACAACTTGTGCAACGTGCCGTTTTGGGACAGAGACGTGCCAGGTGACCCGAACCCCAACAATTCCAACATTTTAAAACTGGGCCAACTTTGGATCCTCAAATATCGCTAGGTTCCTTAGATTTGCATGGCGATTTTGAAAAATCCTCCGAAGAACACTCAAGTTTTGAAACTGAGCTAACAGAGCTGCTTTGCGGATCTGGCTAATCCGGAAGTTGCATAATGATTTGACCAAAGGCCAACGATCGAGTCTTGGGAGATGAAGGCTGTTTAAGGACTGCCTTGTTGGGGATGTAGATCGGTGAGGAGGCAAAAGAGACTTTCTTGGATGATTTAGCAATGCGTTTTTGGCTTTTCGTCAGAACTTTTGACCATTCCCTCTGCTGTTCTAGATCCCAGAGACGCTTCTCTCTCTCCCAATTTGCCATACCATCTCGCCAGAGATGAAAGTACGCATCAAAATAATCACCAATGAAACGTCTGAGAGAGTAAACATGGAAACCAACTGCTTTGTTTGCTACTGAAAATCTGAAATGGCGTTCACTTTGATATTGAACATGAAAACCAGCAGGTGCGCCCCAAGACAAGAAGCCAAAGCAAAAGCCACTGATTCTTCTGTCAACCGAAACGTATACCGACGAAAAGTAACTAGAAGAAAGAAGGATCCCGAAGGTGTGGACGAAGTATGATGAACTGACGTGCCAAAAAGTTGTAAAATCTCCTTGCGAAACTTTTTGCCATGAGAGAAATCTAACTTGCGATCCAACTTAGCCGGCAGATCCATGGGGTGAGAGGAGAGGATGGAGACTCATGTGGAGAGAAGATCACCGAGGGAGATCACCGAGAGATCTCACCATCCTCACCGACGTCGCCATGTCCGATCACCAGTTCGCCGGCACTGCGCTCCTTGCTGCTACGAACAGTCTTTCTGCTCATTCTTAAGATTGATTTTGAAAAGGTTTTTTAGACTAGACTTGATTGCAATCTTCAATAGTGACGGTGTGAGTGATTTTGGCTTGTTCAAGATCCTTCTTGAGCTGTTTATTTTCATTTTTGATCTTGACAAAATCATCATAGTGCTCGGCCACCACCACTAACTTGCCTTTGCTGCTAGCATCTTGCTCAATGGTCTTATCACATGATGTAGCTATATCATTCTCAACAACATTGTTAGTAGCATCATGTGTTTCGGAAAGAAGCTCATAAGCCATCGCTAGATTTCCATGATCAACTTTAATATTTGTGTACTCCTCTTTTAGAGAGCTATAACTAGATTTGAGCTCATTATGCTTCTTCTCAAGGTTCTCATTTTTAACTTTAAGCTCCTTTCTAGAGGCTTTGAGTTCCTTGAGTTGAGAAGACATAATTTTATTTTGATCTCTAAGCTCATCACTAGTCTTTTCAATAGCTTTGATCTTTTCTAAAAGAGAAGTGTTTTCACTATCAAGCTCATCACATCTTCCTTTAGTCTTCATGATGGTTTTTGAGTACTTATAAGCAATTTAACAAGCTCATCATAAGAAGGTGTTTCATACTCATCATCACTATCACTCTCACTATCACAATCATCACTATCCCCATGCTTAGATTGTACCTTCTTTTCACCTTTGGCCATGAGGCAAAAGTGGGATGGTGTAGATGATGATGGTAGTATTTGTGGAGGTGGTGAAGACCCAATCCCAATGGCTTCGACTCCTTCATCATCACTTTCTTCATCGGATGACCCACAAGAAGATTCTACATTGGTGAGCCAATCACCAACAATATAAGCCTTGCCATCTTTCTTCTTGTGATGCTCTTTCTTCCCTTCTTTCTTCTTGTGATGCTTGTTTTTCTTCTTCTTTTCTTTTTCTTCATCATCACTAGAGTCATCCTTCTTGTCCTTGCCCTTCTTCTTGTACTTGTTATCTTTTGCGGGCTCTGGGCATTGATGAGCTAGATGACCAAGCTTGTGGCAATTGAAGCACTCCATTTCGGAGATGGGCTTCCTCTTGCTACTTGTAAAGAACTTCTTCTTCTTGCCATCAAACTTGATGCCATTCTTGTTGAGCTTCTTCATCATCTTGGTGGTCTTCTTCACCATGAGAGCAAGACTCAAATCATCAACTTCAGCATCGCTTGAATCATCATGAGAAGCCTTGGCCTTGCCTTTTCTTGAGTGACTTGCATTGAGAGCCAAGTCCTTCTTCTTGGATGATGAGCCATCCTCGGGGGTGAGATGCATAGACATCTCATGAGCATTGATCTTTCCCAATATTTGTGTTGGTGTAGCATTGGAAAGATCACCTTGATGAAGCACGGTGACAATGTGCCCATATTTGTCAATGGGAAGGACACACAAGATCTTCCTTGCAACATCAGATGGTGACATTTGATTGAGTCCAAGCCCATTGAGTTCCTCTACAATAGTGTTCAAGCGAGAATACATCTCATTAGCACTTTCATTAGGTTTCATCTCAAATGAATTTAACTTGCGCATAACAAGATGATAGCGTTCCTCACGCTCACTCTTGGTTCCCTCATGGAGCGCACAAAGGTTGGACCATAGTGCATGGGCGTCCTTGTGGTTCCTCACACGGTTGAACACATCCTTACAAAGATCGCAGAATATAGCATTCCTTGCCTTTGCATTCCACTTCTCATAGTTAACCTCATCACCAACAAGGTTAGCCGGATCCTTTGGTTTTTTGAATCCTTGAGAAGCGGCACGGAAGCAACCAACGTCTATCGCTTCTAAATGTGCTTCCATGCGAATTTTTCAATAAGGAAAATCATCTCCCTCAAACATGGGAGGAGGGCCATCCCCATGGGACATCTTTACTCTAGGCGGTCAAGCCTAATTTAGAGCAAACTGGCTCTGATACCACTTGAAAGGATCAAGATGCCCAAGAGGGGTGAATTGGGCTAATTCTAAAATTTCTTGTGGAATTCAACCTACTAGCCCATAATTCACCCCTCGGTGCCTAAGTGTGTTCCTAGTAAACTGTCCTACAAAAAGTTTTGCACCCTAGGTTCCAATTCCTATTCTAGCATGGCAATTCTAAGAAAGTAATTGCAAGAATATAAATGCTAGAATGTAATTGTGGAAAGTAAAGGGCAAGGAACGCGGTGACGTTTTTCTGAGGTATCGGAGAGTCGCCACTCCCCACTAGTTCTCGTTGGAGCACCCGCGCAAGGGTATAGCTCCCCCTTGATCCGCGCAAGGATCAAGTGCTCTCTAAGGGCTGATTCTTCGTCGCTCCGATGCGGTGAATCGCCAAGGACCACTCACAAGATGAGTTGGGTCATCCACAAGCCTCCGCCGGATGATCACCAAGCTCTCAATCACCACCAAACCATCTAGGTGATGGCGATCACCAAGAGTAACTAGCACAAACTCACTTGACCACAACAATCCTAATGAGGAAGATGGATGCACACTTTGTCACTCTTCTAATCACTCATGAGATGCTCACACCTTGGATTTGTGAATCTCTAGCAACTCATGAAGCTCTTGCTCTCTCAAGCTCTCAAGAAGATGTTTAGCAGAACAAATGGGCAAGAGAGCGAGAGAGGAGGGGGTGAGGTCGTATTTATAGGCCCAAGGCCAAAAACCAACCGTTGCCCCTCAAACGGCTATTTTCGGGGGCATTGGACGCGGCCAACGCCAAGCGTCGGAAGCGTCCGACGCGTTCACCAATTTAAACACTCACTAGCCGTTGGAGTTGTCGGACGCGTCCACCGAGCATCCGACGCCGGTCTCTGCAACTGCGCATGCTAACTGCGCCGGACACTGACGCAGTGTCCGACGCTTACCAGACTAGCGTCCGACGCAGCAATGAAGCCCCGTTTCACCTCCGTTCCAAAAACTTTGTGAACGGCTTTGACTCTGGGCAACCTCAGGACTAAAATGGAGCCACCTAGTGCTATGTTTGACAAGTGTGCACCACACCTAAACCATTAGACTTACCTAGGTCAAGCTACCCGTTTGCACCACCTTAATAGTACGGGCAAAAGAGAAAACAAAGTCCTAACGACTAATCCGATGTCTCTCAACGCCATCGACAATTGGAACTAACCGTCCTTAATCTTGTCGTCCATCCTTTGAAAAACCGAAACGATTTCTATCGTCATGGGGGCATGAAAACCATATTGCCCGAGATCCCATTACCATGACCTAACTTACCAATGTTTCTGCAAAACACACGTTAGTCATGATAATTAACATTGTCATCAATCATCGAAACCCACATCAAGGGGCCTAGATGCTTTCACTCCATAACTTTACTTTCATCATGTTTTACCGTCACAGTTTTGTTATCCTTCAAGTGATCATGGCTACAAGCACCCTTCATAGCACCAGCAATTCTGAGTGTGCAACATATTTGTGCTTCACTATTCCTTAAAACAAAAATAAAACAGAAAAATGAGCAGAACCATAATATCAATTTTGTTTGGAAATAAAATGAGCATATGAATTACCTCAGTACAGTTGAATCCATCTTCAAGAATCTTATATTTTGCTATATCTAATGGAGTCTCCCCTCTACTGTTTGCCAAATTTGTGTTTACTTGTGGATTTGCCAATAGAGGACAAAATATTTGAAGGCTCCCTTCCTCGACAGCAAGGTGAAGTGCAGTATTCCCATCATTGTCTACCATATTCATAATCCATGATAGCGATAGATTTCTGCAGGCACTCCTGATTACATCACCTCCTTTTTCTCAACAGCAACATGCAGAAATGTCCTTAGCATCACAGAGACTGGCACTACCAGGGCATTTTTTGACAAACAAGTCAATGTTGCGGGAAGCACCTATAGAGGCAGCAACGTGTATGGGAAAAAGTCCATTATAGTCTGGTTGATACAGGGCAACGGGATTAGCTTCCAATACTTGCTGACAAATGCTAGATGGCCTCAATATAGCTGCGGCAAAGTGAAGTGGTGTACTTCCATTTTCATCCTTTTTGTGGTAAGGTCCTTGTTTTGCGGGCAGAGGTGTGTTTCATTCCACTTTAACAACTTCGTAAGATCTGCAAACACCACTCTTTTATTATCAGACTAATCAAGGTGAGAAAAAAACAACTATGTGAATAAAGGATTTATCAGTTGGAATGCACAACCAGATCAAGGAAAGCTACAGTTTTCCCCACAATATTATTTAAAAGCTACAGTTTTTCTCAATTGCATTTCCATCTGATCGTGGACTTAAAAATCATGTACACAAATATATAGCAAATGAGATGATAGAAACATTCCACTCAGTTACATCAATTAATGCACTAGTCACGTTTTTTAACTCATGCCATTTTGGTCAGTCAAAAATGTCTAGTGGTGTCCTGTTATGTGTGCAGTTCACCCAAAAAAAAGATGCAGAACCTTTTTGTAAACTAGTATTCTTGTAAGTCGTTTTGAATTTTCTAGATACATAGGTTTTTACTATGTATGTAGACATAACATATATCTAAGTATATAGAAAAAGCTATGTACTTAGAAAAGCAAAATGACTTGAATTTAGAATGGATCGGAGGAAGTAGGAACTTAGGTGGGTGTGACTTAACTGAGATCAAGCCCTTGCATTAAAACTTAACAAGGTTCCATAGAATGATATCTGTGGAACCGGTGAAATTCCAAAACACTACCAAAGGCATACAATCCCTCCTTCCTTATGATCCATCCTTGTGTTTGGATTTCTAGCAATAATTACTTCACGATTTAAAACTTTGTATGGACATATCTAGTAGCAACACTTTTGGTACAATATGCATACATCTATAGAGAGTGGCAAAACTATATACTGCAATGTTTCAAAATAAGGCCCCGTTTGTTTCTCCAGGCCGGATTGACTCTCAGGAAAAGTTCCAGTCGGAATTGCTAGGCAAATTATATAAGTTTTCAGTAGCCGGAATGATTCCAGGCCTGATATTGGTCCAACTGAACGAGGCCTAAGGAGAAGTTTGCAAACCAAGTTTGTAAGCTGGAAAAAGAAAAGATTATGCATGTGTAGTGTACCTTGGGCTCGGTATCGGAGAACAGCAGCATGCAATGCATTCTGTCTATTTGGTCCAGAGAAGGAAAGCTTTCCATCACTACTTTTATCATATAGTATTTTCACAATTTCATCCCGTTTTTGCATGGCTAGGTACATAGGTGATGTGCCATCGTCATCAGGAAAGTTAGCCAATTCTGAGTCCTCATCCATGAGCAGACTGACTAGGTAATTGTTCCCAATGCGGACAGCCTGATGCAAGGCTGTCTCCTTGTGCTTGTTTTCTTTGCGCAGCAATTCCTTGATCCTATCCTCGCCTTCAGTGGAAGCAAGATCAATGAGGCAAGCAACCATGTTGGATTTCCCTGCCCGTACAGCACAGTGCCTGTTCGATTTCCCGTAGATGGTGCGAGCGCTCTCCAAGAAATTATCATCATCGCCGTAGCCGTAGGTGGTCAATGCATGGCGTTCAGCGTGGGTTGGATGCTGCTTGTTATTGTTATTGTTGTTGTGGTCCACAAGAAGGAGGTGTTTCGCATCTCTGGACCTAGTAAAGAAGTCATCTCCCAGACCAGAGGCAGCCACCACATGGAGTGCAGTGTTACCTTCAGCAGTGATCCCTTTCCCTTCCAGGATCGAGTCATTTGCTTCTGTGTCACCGTAAGAGCCAACTCGCCGAGCAGTCAAGCTTCTGTCGTTGCTCTGGCCAGAGGATTGGCCATCTTCCCCGTTGAGAAGAGCTTGCAGTTTCTCAGAAGAGCCACAGGACGCCAGTGCTAGCAGATAGGGATCCATACTTTCCTGCTGCTTGGGTGTCAACGCCACCGCCTTGTTCGAATCTTGCTCCTGCTTGTTCACCATAGCTTGGAATCCATAGCGCGGCTGCAGGAGCATTTGCTTGCCGTTCAGTGGGTGAGGCAACAGTTCCCTCCACCACTGTTCAGTGATGTGACCAACTAGGAGGCGGGGTTTTCTTACCGATAGAAAAAAAAAACCCGAGTTCAGCTACAAATGGGATCCTATTAAATAATAAAAGAAAGCAACAAAAATAAAATAAAAGAACTAGGTTTTTCTATGTACTTTAGATGTCTTGTCTAGATACATATTCCCTAAATATATCTAGAAAAACAAAACGTCTTATAATTTGGAATCAAGGGATTATTAAACAGTACCTAATACTTTTTTAAACGCAAAAACATTACCTAATATTTGTATCTTATAAAGTTCTTACCCATGTGAGAGTTCAGCTTTATGGAATAGAATTTTAAATGCATATTTTCCAAAAACAAATGATACTACAGAAGTAACTATGGTGTTTTCCGCGCCTAAAATATACATCAGTTAGCTACTGCCTGAAAACTGACATCTTTGCTGAGATGCATGCATCTCGCATTCCTACTGAGACACAGTACACAGGCTAGGCGTGGAAGGGCATACCTTTGCTTGGAACTGTCCCAAATCTTCGGGTGCTTAGTTTGTATCGATATTGATAGCACAATCAGCATAAAATCCTAGGAAAGAAAGCAATTGAGTCAAAATTTAAAAGAACAGTAACCACCAAACAATTACGAGGATCTTGTAGCAAAATTCTTGCAGTAACTTCCATCTTCAGAAATGCATCATCCATACACGGGCAGCTCTAGGCAATAGAGAGCAGATATATGTACTGTATGTAGCAATAGTAGTATAACGATGACTGACCTGCAAACCGCTGAAGCACATTGGCTCCCACTGCAAACTGAGGTTGCTGCTGCTGTGCACTGAGGGAAAGGGAAGGAAAGGATGCCTGGATTTAGATCCTTGCCAGTTGCTCTGGTTTGGAAGAGCCTCATGGAGTTGTAGATCTGGACATGTATACACCACATCGTCAAGTCGAGCCAATTAGGGAAGTGATGAAAATAAAGAAATTAACGATCCAATTGAGCAACGGATCGGCGTCCGAGGAGGACCGAGCTAGCTAGCAGGGTTCCGCATATAATACTAGGCATGCTGTTCGTTCAAAAATAGTACTACTTGGCATTTGAGCATGTCTTGGAGATCGAGATAGCTGCCTCGCTCTTGCTGCAATCAAGGACCACTGAGGAAACAAGGATTAGGAATTGGGAAGTCGACACGAGGAAGGAAGGGGAAGCAGGAACAGAGGCGGCTGTAGACCTGTGCACCTTGCTCACCCACTGTTGGCAACGGACAATCGCCGGAGCAGCAACCGAGTTGATTAGTTGTTGATCAGGCACCAAAGCATTATTCTCCTCATGTATGTAACTGATTAATCAGAGTGTACCATTTCTGCAAATGGCGGGAGTCTGCTCGATGATTCAGGGTTTGAAGCATATCTACAGTTGTACAAATTATGAACCTTGCAGTTGTTATGCTTTCTGTAAAAGAATGGACTTCCTACGTTTGAAATTTGATATGATTTCCTTGTCATATGTATAACCTAGAAGGGGTCACTCCTGCAAGCATGCGTACATACCAGCTGAATGATATTACAGAGTCTATATGGATTATAATATGTTGATCTCCATAGCACCACAGCAGCCCCTCGCTGTTCCGTTTCTGTGGCTGTGCCGTGTACATCTAACATCTGTACACTTCTCAGGTTTGGGGGTACCAGTACTGAGCGTATCCCATTCCCACCCACACCCAGCAGGCAGCAGCAAGAGGTCAGCCAGCCATGGCATGAGGAGCACAAAGCCGTCTGGACAATGGCTTGTGTGGCTATCTAAATTACAATGCATGCCTCATTCAATCATCCAACAAATCACAAATATCATCCACATCGAAAACCATCTGTTTCTGCAAAATGTACAGTAACCACCACTTACACTAATAATTACGAGCATAATAACTCCCAAATAGAGTAACAAACAAGGAGAGGAAATTAGGCACACGGGAACTCATCTGATGATTCAATAGTGTCTAGAGAATGATAATGCAGATACATAGATGGATGGCACACATTATCCATAGACAGGGCAACAACGCCTTCATTTCAGTCAGGATCCATAAGAATATTACTAATTCATGCCATAGCCTGGTTTGCATGTGCGGCCCAACCAAAGATGAATATTAAGGGCCAATATCCTAATAGCATACTAATCATGATGACATATGCTGAATATGCCCATGCCCAGATTAGCCCCTTCCTCGTGCGCAGCGGTGGTAGTAGAAGAAGACGTCTCCACATAAATTCTATATTCATATATAGCAGCACCAGAGAACTGAGGACACATGTGGCAATAGCACTCTTCTGGGCCACCGGAGCTAGCACCACATATGCACCAATTGCAAAGGCAGCTGTCAAGCTTGTAACCGAATTCGATACGAGGTATATGGCTGCCATTAAGTGCATTTTGCGCCTCCGGGGGCTCAACAAAGAAGACCCAGCATGCATGACAGCCAAGGTAGCCATTGTGGATAAAACAAAAGCCAACGTGTTGGACGCGATGAATGCATCAAAAGCATACCTTCGAGCATGTATTGGTGTGCCTCCATTGTTGCGGTCATCAGCTATGTAACCTCCAGGGACAGCAAAAGTTACGCCAAATGTCACGGTTGCTATTAGAACAGACCCAATACACAGAGCTCCCGTCGAGTCATTCACCACCTTCATTTCTTTACTTTCATCATGTTTTACTGTCACGGTTTTGTTTTCTTTCAAGTGATCATGGCGATGGGCACCCTGCACAGCACTGACAATTCTGAGTGTGCGACATATTTGTACTTCACTATTCTGCAAAAGCAACCAAATAAAAGCTGAGCAGAAGCAAAATAAATATCAGTTTTGTTTGAAAATAAAATGAGCATATGGATTACCCAACTATGGTAGAATCCATCTTCAGGAATCTTATATTCTGCTATATCTAATGGAGTCTCCCCTCTACTGTTTGGTAAATTTATGTTTACTTGTGGATTCGCCAATAGAGGACAAAACATTTGAAGGCTCCCTGCCTCAACAGCAAGGTGAAGTGCAGTGTTCCCATCATTGTCTACCATATTCATGATCCATGATAGTGGTAGATTTCTGCAGGCACTCCTAATTACATCCGCCTCCTTTTTCTCAACAGCAACATGCAGAAATGTCCTTCCCTTAGCATCGCACAGACCGGCGCTACTAGGACATCTTTTAACAAACATGTCAACGTTCCAGGAAGCACCTACAGAGGCAGCAACGTGTATGGGGAAAAATCCGGCATGGTCTGGTTGATACAAGGCATCGGGATTAGCTTCCAATACTTGCTGACAAATGCTTGATGGCCTAAATAGAAACTTCATAGCTGCAGCAAAGTGAAGTGGAGTACTCCCAGTTTCATCCCTTTGTGTGGTAAGGTCCTTATTTTGCGGGCAGAGGTGTGTTTCATTCCAGTTTAACAATTTCGTAAGGTCTGCAAACACCATTCTTTTATTATCAGACTAATCAAAATGAGAAAAAAAACAACAACAACTATGCGAATAAAGGAATTATTAGTTGGAATACACTACCATATCAAAGAAAGTTATGGTTTTCATCGAACTATTATTTAGAAGAAACTGCCAATGAGTGTACCTAGCTTATATTTCAATTGCATTTCCAAGTGACCGCGGACTTGAAAATTAGTAAATTAATCCTGTTTTCTACCTCATGCCATCTTAAACTTGCAAAAAATATGTAGTGGTGTCCTGTTATGTGTGCACTGCACCCCAACCAAAAGATACAGACCCTGTTTAGAAAGTAATATTCCATTCCAAATTGTAAGTCGTTTTGGCTTTTTTAGATACATAGGTTTTTACTATGTATCTAGACATAACATATATCTAAGTGCATAGAAAAAGCTATGTAGCTAGAAAAGTAAAATGACTTACAATTTAAATGGCTCAATGATAGTAGACACTTAGGTGAGTCTGACAAACCGAAATCAAGCCCTTGCATTACAGTTTATCAAGGTTCGGTAGCTTTATATCTGTGGAACCAGTGAAAACACAAAGAAAAGGCATCCAGGCCCTCCTTATGATCCATCATTGTGTTAGGATTTCTCTAGGAATAATTACACAATTTCAAAAATTATATGAACATATCTAGTAGCACAACCTATTGTACAAATATGCATAGATATAGAGACAGTAGCAGGCAGAGCTCCTGCCAATTTGTTCAAAACAAATATATACAGAGAGTGGCATAACTATATATGGCAATGTTTCAAAATAAAGGACAAGTCAGTGACCAAGTTTGTAAGTTGCAAAAAGATAAGATGCATCTGTAGTGTACCTCGGTCTCGGTATCGGAGAACGGCAGCATGCAATGCATTCTGTCCATTTGGTCCAGAGAAGGAAAGCTTTCCATGACTAGTCTTTTCACATAATATTTTCACAATTTCATCCTGTTTTAGCACGATAGCTAGGTACATAGGTGATGCACCACCATCTTCAGGAAAGCTGGCCAATTCTGAGTCTTTCCCCATCAGCAGGTCGACTATGTCATTGTTCCCAATGCGAACAGCCTCATGCAAGGCTGTCTCCTTCTGCTTGTTTTGTTTCCGCAGCAGTTCCTTGATCTTTTCCTTGCCTTCAGCTGAAGCAAGATCAATGAGGCAAGCAACCATGTTGGATTTCCCTGCCCGTGCAGCGCAGTGCAGAGGGGTGTCACCCTTGTTGTTTTGCACAAAGAGGAGGTGCTTCGCTTTCCCATAGATGATGCGAGCGCTCTCCAAAAAGTTAACACCGTCACCATAGGTGGACAACACATGGCGTACTGCGCTGGATGGATGCCGCTTCTTCTTGTTGTTTTGTTCCACAAGGAGGTGTTTCACCTCTCTGAATCTGGTAAAGTTGTTGCCATGGCAACAGGAGGCCAGCACATGAAGTGCAGAGTCACCTTGAGCAGTCACCCCTGCCAGGATCGACTCATTTGCTTCTGTGTCACCACCATAAGAGCTAGCTCGCCGAGTAATCAAGCTTCCGTCTGTGCCATGGCCAGTGGCTTGACCGTCTTCCCTGTCGACAAGGGTTTGCAGCTCCTCAGAAGAGCCAGAGGATGCCAGTGCTAGCAGATGGGGATCCATATTCCACTGCTGAGGGCGAGGCTTCTCCACAGAAGCAGGCTGTTTGGCCATCACCACCACCATCATGTTTGAATCTTGTTCCTGTTTGTGCAGCACATCCTTCAGTTGCTGGACATCCCCACTGCCTTTCGCCAACATCAACGTGGCGTCCATGGCTGCTACGGGAGCATTTGTTTCAGTGCACGAGTCCTCCACTCCATTGCTCGACGACATCTCCGAAGCAGGATTTTCTTTATGGATAGGCAAAAAAGGCAAAGTTCAGCCATAAGTAGCATTTCTATCCAATTCTTAAAAAAAAAGAACAGTAGGCACCAAATAATTAATTATGCAATTCTTTCTACTTTCTAGCAAACTGCTTCCAGTAACTTTGCCTCTAACTGTGGCAAAGGCCAGGGACAGCTATATATGTGCTAGTAGTATTATGACGACGACTGATCTGCGAACTAAAGGGCTCATTGCCAAATTTCAGGCATAAATAGGATTCCTATCTGATTCTTAAAAAAAAGAACAGTAGGCACCAAATAATTAACTATGCAATTCTTTCTACTTTCTAGCAAAATGGTTCGAGTAACTTTGCCTCTTAACTGTGGCAGAGGCGAAGCTATATAGTACTGTATGTGGTAGTAGTATTATGACGACCACTAACCTGCAAACTAAAGCACAAGGGCTCATAGAGCGAGCTGTGTGTGTGTGGGGGTGGGGTGGGGATGCGCAAACTGAGGTTGCACCGCTGCTCAATTGCAGAGCGAAACTAAGGAGATGCAATACCGGGATTCAGAGACTTTGCCAGTTGCTCCGGTGGTTTGGCTCAAGCGTCAACAGCTTGTACATCTCGACTTATGCATACTGGGTCGTTGTCTAGTCATCTAGTGGAACAAAATCATATTATAACTATAATATAAATAAAATAAATTATCAATGGCCGACCAAGGCTCAGAACTAGACCCGATCATCAGCCGGATCGGGTCGGGCCATGCCATGACAGACAAAACCCGAGGTTCTTCTTTGCGTCGCTGACGCCTCCCGGCTCCGGCTGCAGACACGGCGCTGCTAGCTGTCGTCTCGTCGTCTGCCCACCTCCGCCGCCACTTGTACATAGATGCTCGGGCGGGCGGCATTGACGAATGTGGGGGCCGACTCCCAGGACGTCTTTCCGTCTTCCGCGAGGGCGCCGGCGCATAGATGGCATCGGGGCCCAGGCAGGCACCTTGCAGCAAGCAACTGGTTCGCACGCCCTCCGTCGAATCGGGATCCGACAGGTGGCCATGGAAGCCTTGCCTCGGCGCCCAACCGCTGAGGGCCTTGGATCAAACCGACTTGAAACAGTGATCAATATGCATCGTAGAGGTCGGTGGGAGGTCGCTCGTCGAAGTTGGGCCCACTTGGCAGGGACACCAGGCCGGCCGGCCTGGCATGTGGGGCCGACCGGCCCCACATGTTAGCCGCCGGTGCTCCGCTTCGGTCTCGTGTCTTCTAGAGTCTTCCACGTCCTTCTAGTGTAACTTTTTGGTCCAATCTCGAAATAGGTCGTAGCGTGCATGGATTCTTTCCTTCCCCAGCTTCTGGATAAACCCCTGGAAAAGATTATTTCACAGAGCTGGGAAGTCATTATTTCACAGAGCTGGGAAGTCTTGTCGGTTTAGTCCCTGGTCTTCTGATGGTGATGGTTCTAGGGCCTCCTAGAGTCTTTCGAGTCGTATCCATCGAGAACTTTCTCTCCGGTGCTCCAAATGTAGCAGGTGATATGTCCGTTTCGATCGTCTCGACGTGCCCATCGCAATGGTGTGCTCAGATCCTCCTGTTGTGGTACCTTTTCATGGTAAAATGCTCAAAGTAATCCAATAAATTTATGGTTAATGTGAACAAAAAAGCTTATACTTGCTAGTCAGTAAGGATAATATCGAAACTTATCTGTGATAACTAATCCAAGGACAATTAAATTGAGATAAAAATTATACCTAATGGTAAATAAGGATCATATCGTGTACGTCGTAGGAGACAAATTAAATTGTAGTTATGAGATCGTCTAGCACAATTTTCATACCTTTAGTTTGTAGCACAATTGTATCGTGTACATCGGATGATTTCGTGACGGTGGTGGCCTATCGCTTGCTAGTTTCCGTGATCCATGCCACCTGTCTCCTGTCCTTGCTTGATGTAGATCTTATATATCTCCTTTGGACTTGGATGAAGTAGATGGCAGTGGCATTGATGAACACATGTTCATGCCCGTCGGCTTCCTCCATGCATATGCTCACGTGCAGGAGTGCAGATACATTTGGGTGAACTGATGCACTGACACGATCCTTTCTGCCTGGTGGTAGAGAAAAATAATATATTTATATTTTGTGTTTCTTCTTTTTCTCTATAATGATAGCGGAGGTGACTAACTTTGTCAGAAAATAAAATAGATCTAATGTTATGGATTGCAAAAGCCATAGATGATCGCCAGAAGTCTCTAATTTTTGTGAGAATTTATAGCATCTCCATTTCTTCTTAGCGCATCGGGTGAGAATTAATGTGGAGACTCCCTTAACACTCCAAAACCAGACACATATGAAATTGGTTTGCCCCCCTTGCATGCTGTTCCAGGTACTTCTCGCAACCAAACACACTCCTAATCTTGAAATTTAATTGACTCCCCCCTTCCTGTGAAGACACAAACAATTAAAGCATATGCCTCCAAAACATAGGAGAAGATAAAACTCCGTGCTACATCACATGGCTAGCTCCTGATCGATCACGCTATGAGCCTACGATCACCAGTTTAAATTGAATAAATAAATAAATCAATAAAGAACACGGGTAACTACCCGATACGGGTGTAAATCTAACTTAAAGTTTTTTTACAGAGGTATAGAGTCAAAGTAGATCCAACACCATTACTCCTTAAAGACGATGCCCCTGTTGTTTCAATATCAGCTCTAATATAGAGAGGTTCCTCACCCAATTTCGGGAAATATCATGGTCAAGGGTTAAGGCCAGATCACACAAATTATTTCGTGAGCAGCGAGCCTTAGGAAGAACACGGGTAACTACCCGATACGGGTGTAAATCTGCCTTAAACTTTTTTTTACAGAGGTATAGAGTCAAAGTAGATCCAACACCATTACTCCTTAAAGACGATGCCCTCTTTTTTTTTGACCAAAAAAGACTGTGGGGGAGATCCCCACAGTGCCAGATCAATTTTCATTAAATTAAGAGAGGAAGAGTCCTACTTACATGTCTTAACTGAAGGAATCTAGCCAAACACAAAAAGATGATCTCAGATCATCTCTAAATCTAACAACTTGTAAATTACATTGAGCCTTAAAATTACAGAGCCAAAGGCTCGGGGCGGGGTCTCTCCTCTGAAAAACCTTGTCGTTCCTGAGCTTCCATAACTCCCATGAAGCAATCATAGCCACCTCCACAAAGCATGGTATATTACTTGTAGACTTTGCGTGCATAATTCTGTCCAGAATCTCCCTGTTGCCATCCCATAAGATGCCCAGCCGTTGCCAGCAATCTTGGGCAAATGGGCAATCGAAGAACAGATGTTGGATTGTTTCCAGCGTCCCTGTGTTGCACATAACACATGCCTGTGTACCTTGCACATTTAAGTGTCTTCTTTGCAGAATGTCTTTTGTGTTTAGACGATCAACCAGGATCAACCATATAAAGAACTTGATTCTTGGGATGCATCTCGACTTCCAGATGACCTTGAAGATGGGATGAGCATCAATACCTTTGAACGCTTGTGTGTAGTATTTTTTTGAGGTAAATGAATCCCCCCAGATCGGTCTCCATTTGTCTGCTGCTTCCTCTTCATAGTCCAGGTGTTGCAGCAAATTCTGCATTTCTTCTAGCTCCTGAAATGCTTCTATGGAGAGTGGTAACATAAAGATGCTATCCAAGTCTGTAGCATTGATCATGTCAAATACAGATGCTCCTTCGTTCTTGGCATAAGAGGAGAGCCTTGGGAATCTGTGAGCTAGAATGTCATCTGTCCAGAGATCATCCCAGAAACAAACTGTGTCTCCTTTGCCAGCTATACAGCTTGCAATGCCTCTGTAAAGAGTGCTTAGCCTGAGGACATCCTTCCACCAAAATGAACCCACCTCTGCAGCAACATGTGGAACTTTGGTGTTGTAGTACTTATTCCAAATCATTCTTACCCAGGGTATATCTACCTTGTTATAGAATTTATGCAAATGTTTCATTAGCAGTGCATCATTTTGCAGCCTGAGATTGATGATCCCCAATCCACCTTTTTCTTTTGGGAGTAAAGCTACAGGCCAAGCTACCAGATTTCCTCCCTTCTTCTTAGCTGTGTTTCCTCTCCAAAGGCACTGCTTCCTTGCTCTATCAATATTCTCAATGACACCTTTTGGCAACTTGATTGTGCTCATGGCATAGATGGTTATTGGGGTTATTGCTGAATTTAACATTTCTAGTCTGCCACTGTATGAAAGCCAGGTGGAACAAGCTGAGAGCCTTCTCTCCACTCTATCCATCATAGGAGTGAGATCTTCAATTCTGGGCTTGGTGGTTCCCATAGGTAACCCCAAATAAGTGAAAGGCATAGCACCAATGTCACATCCAAATGTGTTGGCTAGAATGATCATCTTATCATGCTGAACATTAATTGGATACATCTGGGACTTATGATAATTCACCTTGAGGCCAGTGGATTCTGCAAAGCTGTGCAACAATGCCTTGAGGAAGAATAGCTGCGGCATCAGCCTGGAGTAGAAGCAAGGTGTCATCTGCATATTGCACTATGGGGAAGTCTTCACCAGGTTGTGGCAGAGGTTTGCTTAGAAGGTTGATACTTGCTGCATGGTTAATTAGGACCTGTAACAATTCTGCAGCTAGGACAAACAGGAGTGGGGATAAGGGGTCTCCCTGTCTAACCCCCCTCTTACATTTGAAAAATTTTCCAGATACTCCATTCAAAAGGACTGCAGAGGCTCCAGAGGATAGGATTGCATGTACCCACTGTATCCATCTTTCAGGAAAACCCAATTGGGTCATCATTTGTATTATGGTGCTATGCTCTATAGTGTCAAATGCTTTTTCAAAATCCAACTTGAGGATAATCACTTCCCTCTTTGACTGATGGCACTGGTGAATATACTCATAGCTCCAAGCTAAACAATCTTGTATTGTCTTTGTTTTAATGAAGCCATACTGATTCTGGTGCACTAATCTGAGAATTTCCCTCTGCAGTCTATCAGCTAGGATCTTGGTAATGAGCTTGAGGGAAATGTTCATGAGTGAGATGGGTCTATAGTCATTGATTGTTTCTGGTGTGTCTTTCTTGGGCACTAATGTGATGTAGGATGTGTTGATGCTCTCCAGATTCATTGTCCCTTCATAGAAGGCTGAACAAAGATCATAAAAATCGTTTTTGATGAATTGCCAGCACCTTTTCAAAAAAGCTCCATTAAAACCATCAGGTCCAGGGGCTTTGTCAACTGGCATTTTTCTCACTATTTGATCAATTTCATCCTGCTGAAAGGGCTCTACTAGGCATTCCAGATTGGGTATTGGCTGAATAAGCTGCTGCAGATCAAATAGCATTGTTGGGGAAGAAGATGTGCCCATCCTGCTCTTGTATGAGGTCCAAAGTAGGCCAGCTTTACCTGCATGATCTTGTATCATTGCACCCTGTTCATTTTGCAGTTGAGGTATGCTGTTTCTTCTATATGAGATTGTGGCCATGCCATGAAAGAACTTGGTACATTCATCTCCCAATTTGATCCTATTGACTGTGTACCTGTTCTTCCAATAAATTGTTTTGCACTTCAGCCATTCCTTGAGTTGCTTCTTTACAATGTTTCTTAAATTTGCCTCTGGATTAAGCAATGTTCTGTTGTCTTCAACCAAATCCAGCAGGCCAATTACTTCATTGCAGTTTGTTATCAGCTGTCTGAGGTTAGAGATGTTTCTGGACCAGTTCTTGAGCTTGTATCTAAGGGCTTTTAATTTTGCTGTTATATTTTTTGCTTTATCTTCCAGGGTTCCACTGGACCGCAAATCTGCCGACCGTTTGCGAAAGTCATGCCTCTCCAACCAGAAGTTCTCAAATCTAAATATATTTGCTTTTGGGATTTTGGTGCCAATGCTTATCTCGACGGGGTAGATGATCTCGAAGTTATCTTTGCAAGTGGGAGAACTTCGGTGCTTGGATATTCAATGGTCCAGTTGACTGATGTGAAGAACCAATCAAGTTGTTCAAGCAAGGGTTCACTTTGCATATTGCTCCAAGTATAGGACCTGCCCTTGAGAGGTAGCTCAACTAGCCCCAGATGGCCAATTGCATCATTGAATATGAAGGTATCATTGAGGTTGCCACCACTTCTGTTCCTGTTCTCAAGTGATCTATAGAAGTTAAAGTCCCCAAGGAAAATCCAGTTATCCTCATCCTCAATTTCATGGTTCTTGAACCAGGTGACAAACTCAGATCTGGCCGGCTCTTCACATGGCCCATAGACTGTTGTCAGCTTCCAACTGTCACTATTGTGGACTGATTGGAATTCAATACTGATCCCAAAGCGTTGCTTATCAATAATATTGCCTCTGAAAGTGGAGCTGTTCCAAACAAGAAGAATTCCACCTGAAGCCCCTGCTGAGGGAATGTAGTCATAACTGTCGAATCTTTTTGGTGCAAATTTTCTAATGTAGGCGATGTCAAAAGATTCACGTTTTGTTTCTTGCAAGCATATGATGGAGCATGAACTTTCTTCGATTTTGTTTCTCACAGCGTCCCATTTCCCTTGTGCATTGATGCCACGTATGTTCCAGTTCAAAATATTCCAATTTCTATTACTCATTAAAAAACTGATTTTTTTAGGTTGCTTTCCATTGGTACCACCAGGGCTACCAACCAAATAACTGGCGTCATAACAGAGATAGTGTAAGCATCCACACCAACTAATAACTTCCAGGCAGCAAAGAGCAAAGGCTTGACGGTCTCACACGAAGGATTTGTATTATGCTCTAGAAGATGTGACTGAATGGGATAGAAGGAGAAGATCGAGCCCAACCGAGTTGGATTTTGAAGCAAAAATCTGTGACAAGGCACCATTCAAACGACGGATCACAACCATTGCTGATAATATCACAATCAAAGGCACCATTCATACTGACAAAAGCACAACCAAATTCATAACCAGAGTTAACAAAACCAGGATGCAAGAGCAAGACAAAGTTCGACCGACACGGACACATGTTCTTGACTTGCTCAACGTAAAAAAACTAAACGATAAAGATAATCTTGACGATGTTTATTTGCGCCATTGGTGAAGGTGGAGTGTATGGCCTCCATGGTAATCTCCACCTCCATCTCCTTGTTCCTATTCCTCTTGTTCATCATCGGAAACTTCAGGAGGTGGCGCCTGCAGAAGCGCATCGTCTGTGAGATCACTAGGATCCACACCACAATCTATACCCCAACCTCTAAGAATGGAAACTGAGATGGGCTTAACCTCACCTGTCTTCTCATCCACTTCTACTGCCCAGTTCTTGGCCCGCTTGGAGGGTTCCTTGACAAGTCGGACCTGGCGAAAACCCTCCGCTCCAGAGGATAATCTAGTGCTGCGTCGGACAGAGGATTGAATGAGGGGGGTTCTAGAATCAGTTAAAGAGATGATGTCAGTTAAGACCATACCCTTCCTCTTGTTTGAAGTGGCTGCAGCAGCTGAGTCTTCTTCTTGGGCTTCCTGGGCCTCCAAGGTCTCTCCCTCAATCTCATTTTGGATTAAGGAGCTGGTTGGGCTGGCATGATTTTCTTCAATTTCCATGTCAACATCCAGGAAGTCACTAGGGAGCAGGATGGGCTCAATCACTCCTTTCCCTTTGTCCAGTGCTGACTGCTGGGCTGTTTGAGTGATGGGCTCTGTCAGGTTTGGAGCAGTCTCTGAAATTTGTTCTGACATATTGGGAGGAGCCTTCGACAAAGGTGTTTGGATGACACCAGCTTGATCAATGATCAGAACTGATGCTAAGTTGGTGTTTTCTCCTTGCTTCTTGAGCTTGGCCATCTTGACAGCCCTAATGAGCCATGGCCAGTTCTGCAGTGAGTTGACAACATTGCTCCCTCTATACAGAACTATCTCATTCCCATGCACTTCATTGGAGACCTTGACTGGGGTTGCTAGGGATGCTCTGATTATATCTTGGGGTGGAGCTGAGTTTTCACTGGGAACTCCCCTTCTATGGAACAAGATTTGGTTGCCACATCTTTCTCTGACAGTGTTGCACCTTGCTCTGTTTTCAGCAGCTACTGAAGATTCAACTGCTGAGGTGGCATCAGAGGAAGAGCTGTCATCAGAGAGGTTAAGCACATCCTCAATTGCAATGTCAGGCCCATTGGCTCTCAAGAACTTCATTGAGGAACCTGACAGATTCAGATTTAGTATCTCCTGTGGTACCTGTGGGTGCTGTGGGACTGCATTTGGAGCATGAGCAGCATCATTGTCATTGACAAACACTGCTGGGTTCCAAGCTGGCCAACCATCTTCCTCCTCCTGCTCTTCATCAACTTGCATGGCATCATCTGCATTGTTGTTGTTGGCAGCACCTGGGGCATGGAGATCTTGCTGAGCTAAGCCTGCATTACCACCCTGATTTGCATAGTGGTTTACTAACTGATCTACTGGGTTGGGGTGTGGATTTCCTCCAAAGAATCCCAGATTAGGGGCTGCACCTTGCTGTTCCAACTCCCAGTTGGGATCCTGTGGGTTGGGACCCATGACTACAGGTCCATGTTCTGGATGTGGCTCACCATCAAAAGGAACTGGATCTTCATCTCCTGGAAAGGCATCAGGGAAGTGTCCATTGAGAATGAAGACAGGAACTGACCAAGATCGGCCCATGCCTCCAATCATAGTACCACGGGAGACAACCAAACTTCTGGGGACACGATCAGGACTAAGCAGCAAAACCTGTGCAAGTATTCTTGTTTTGTTGTCATCTCTATACCATTCCAACAGTCTGCCATAAGGTGCTACTGCAGCATTGATGAACAAATCTTTCTGAAAATCCAACGGAAAAGCTAGGAACATTATCCAGCAGACTCTAGTGTAAGTGCAGGACCGGGAGTTGATTCCTTCATCATGCCTAACAACTCGAACCACATGATTGGGACCCAGATTGAAAGGCGAATTTCTCACTAATCTTTCTCGCTGAGCCACATTACGAAGCTTAATCAACCCTAGTCCCAGAGGAGAAAGGTAAGCAGATTGGATACGAACCCTTTGGTGATCATCGAGGAAATCACAGACCATGTCCAGTGCTTGCCGGAGGTGCAGGGCATCCTGGTGCACCGGCGGTGGCTCGATTGAAACAATGGCATAGTCCTCGTGCTCCCGGGTCGGCTCGCCGCCAAGCGCCATGCGGCCACGAGCTGGGCGATTCCATCCGTGCTCGGCTGCTAGTCCGGCAACCACATAGAGTTGTGGATTGACGGGGAAGTTGGCCATTCCTCCGTCGTGAGGATCGACAGTGGCGGTGGTGTTGGTGACGGTGGTAGGATTGGAGGCGGCGAGTTCTGGACTGGGGTTTTCTTTGGTGGAAGGAGCAGTCGGCGAGGGAGGTGACAGGGTGCACTGTTCCAAGATGGAAGGTGAGACGGCCGAGATAACCGGGGTATCTGACTGATTTGTTGATTGCAAAACAATTCCCTGAATTTCCCCTGAAATCTCGTCCTGGCCTGTTGAGCATGATTCGAGGGGACGCGCCCCTTCCAGGTTAACGTGCTGCTGCAGTATGGGCTCCTTGGGCCTCCACAAGATTTGGGGTTCAGCTGTCGTGACCTTCGCTTTGGGCCTCCATTCCCAGATAGGTGCCAGCCTACAGAATTTGGCAATATGACCAAGCTCAAAGCAATTGCTGCATCTAATTCTCGATCTGCAGGCCCATCTAACATGACCGAAATCTAGGCAACGGAAGCACCTGACGGGCCGAGAAATCAGCTGCCTGTTTGAATTTGAATTTGATTGTAATATCCCTCTGACTGCGGGCTCCGATGATGGCGCCTTGTTCTTCGCTGATTCCAATCTCTTTTCGCCGAACACCAGTTTAGGGGATGAAACATTTGGATCTATCTGACTAGAGAAGGATCCAAAGGAAATGGAGAGACTAGGCTTCTTAGTAGTGCCATGCGGGGGGTTCTTCGCAGGCCTAATAGCAGGTTGGACAAGAGGAGAGGCAAAATGAACTTTCTTGAGATTGGCCTTTTTCTTCTCTTCACGTTTGGCCGATTTAGATAGGACCTTGGTCCATTCTTTTTCTTGCTCAATCTCCCAGGCTCTCTTTTCCCTCTCCCAATGTGATGTGCCATTGTTCCACAGATGAAAATAGGCATCAAAAGAATTGGTGGTGACACGCCGACACTTATAGATATGAAACCCCACTTGTTTCGAGAAAACCGAGAAGCGATAGTGATTATTGCTAAGAAACTGCACGTGGAAATTCTCAGCAATCCCTCCCAAACAAGATTGGAGGGCGAGAGCGACCGAAGCCTCCGTTAAACGAAACAGGAATCTTCGGAACGTGACAAGCAGGAAGAAGGAGCCATCTGGTGTAGGGAGCGGGATCTGAAAAGATGACGAATGTCCTCTTGGAACTCCAGTCCTCGATCAAAGTCAAGGCCGGCAGCTAGATCCGAACTGGATCCCATGGCCACCAGCTGTCGTCGACGCCAGGAGGTCACCGGCGGTCTTCATGGTCGACGGTGTGGGCAGGGGTGGGTGGGTGGCGGTGGAGGGGGGGAGGGAGACGCGAGAGTCTCCATAATGATGTGAACCAAATCCCTAGATAGCTTCTTCCACCCGCAGCCTCGACAACCACGATCAGAAGATGGGGAACTCCAAGGAATTCCAAGCGACGCACTCAAGCTGATGTAGCTCGATCATGTCCTCCACGCAAATCCCAAAGGATCCGGATCAACACCCGTTAGGGCTTCACGAGCGGCAGACGATGCCCTCTTGTTTCAATATCAGCTCTAATATTAGAGAGATTCCTCACCCAATTTTGGGAAATATAATGGTCAAACGTTAAGGCCAGATCACACAAATTATTTCGTGAGCAGCGAGCCTTAGAAAAATATATAAAATCCAGTATAGTGAAAACACATAACAAAAATAAATTAAACAGGCCAGAGACTCACTGCCACTATGAACAGCATCATGATGTTGCCTAGCGCCATATATGCATTCATGGCTGCAAACAATGTTCCCTGCTGGATCAGCTGTGCCTGCCCAAATTACTCGAGCGAGTAAATAGTGCACTAATAGGAGGAAGAAGCAACCCCAAGAGCAATTGGCATCTCGCCCCGGTGCCAGATCTTCGCTCGTCCGTCCCCACATTTGCCCTATACAACATCGTTAGCGTTTCCTCGAGAGACACATGGACGTAGATGAGGTGCAACTTGCCAGATGCGGAAGCAAGCACGCAGCATCCTAAGTCCTGGCCCTGTCGTCGTCCTCCAACTCCAACTCGCTGAGGCACAGCGTGCGCGGACAACTCGGCGGCGGCGCCTGCCGAGGGAACACGAAGGAGCATATGGCCAGATTAATTGTATTTGACCCGACTAATTATTTGGTGGTTAGGAGATAAATATTAGATTTTATTATTTTTATCTTTAAAAATGACATAGGTGGGTAATTTTCTAGAAAGATAAAATAGATCTAACGGTTACAAATCGCGAGAGACTTTAGATTCAATGGCGAGATGTTTCTAATTAATGTGAGAATTTCTAGCATTAATCTATTTTTCTAGCGCGTCTGGTGAGGATTAACGTGGACGCTCTGTTGAAGCCTCCAATTAGTAATACTAAGATATTTCTAAAACTTTCAACTTGGGTTAAATTATATTAGCAGCCTGTTTGTGTACATCAAGTTAAACTTTTGTGAAACAAATAGTACGTGTTGCTTTCATCCATGGCAGACCACCTACCTAACCCAGACAGGGTCGGGCTTAATATATTACACCATCAGTCATTAGTTATTTCGAGCACCAATTAATAATGCAAGTTGAGCGGGGCACATAATAATCTACGAAGTAGCATTTGTTCCAAGTCATGTCATTACCCGCGTGGCAGGTACTGTTTTTGACGCGTTCACGCATGCAAAGTAAATAAATTGACATGTAGGTCGACCACTGGTATTATTGCTTCTTTATAAATCCTCCGGCTGCTTTCCTCCAAGGCCGGCTTCCACGCAAGTCTCCACCCAACCAAGGGACATTGACAAGCACAAAAGTACATGGATGATAAAGAGGCCATCAACCAAGTCTAGAAGGAGGACAATGGTGTCCACCAGGCGGAGGCCAGACTTACATCTACATGAGAATGCAGATGCCGTCGATCAAAGGAAGACGAAGGTGTCAATCTTGGTGGAGGTCGGATACGTGTCGACATCGGTTAGTCACACACCTAGCGAGGAATGCAAGAGGGCTGCCGGTTTGGTCCTCAAAACCAGGGGATGTACGATTTAGTAGTTTGGCCTTAAAACATGGGAAGACTGTTTACTAGTTTGGACTACAAAATCAGATGTGGGCAGTTTGGTGGTTTGAGCCTCAAAACCATCGGTGGCAGGTTTGACGGGTTCGCACCTTGAAACCATGGAGTGGCGGATCTGCATACACATGTTAGTATCTTGCAGCTTGTGTCGAGACGAAGCGAAGTCAAGAAGGCGCCAGGTCTCTCGAATCGATGAGGGAAAAAACTTGGGCGGCTTTACCCTAGAGGGTATTTGGGTTGTGTGCTTCATATAAGGGTGTTTTTGTCTTTTGAGGAGCCTATATATACATGAAGGGTTGGTTGGGCAGCTATCCCTAAGGGTCACACTCATTTGTGTGATGTTGAGAGGAGGTTAGGGTTAGGGTTAGGGTTAGGGTTAGGGTTAGGGTTAGGGCCGCGGTCCGTGGCCGCCCCGCTGGCCTCCTCATCGGCGCACGGGCCGCGTTCATCGGTGCACGGGCGGTGCCCGTCTCGCGCGGCCACATCAGCGCACAATACGCGCCCATCCCGCCACCGCTGACGCCCGCATCTGGACACTCCAGATCCAGATCCCAGCCATGGAGGGGTGGGGCTGGGCGCGGCTCCGCTGGAGAAGAAGAAGGAGAAGAGGGGCAGGCGCGCCCGTGACCACGCCAGAGCAGGACAAGTCGGCGACCTCCACGCCGGTGCAAGAGAAGAAGGGGCGAGGGCGGCGTCTGTCCTCGTCGGTGAAGTGGAGGTGCGCCGGTGGAAGAGAAGGGTGAGAGGGCATCCGGCGGAGGCGGAGATGGGAAGCTAGGCACCGCCTATGGGTGTGGGGTTGTCGCCGGCGAAGTCGTGCTTGTCGGGAGACTTCGACGCCGTGCGGTTGAGTGAGTTGATCAGAATAAAGGGATGGTGGGATGGGCCGGTGTCATGGGGGTCAGGATAAGGGTGCATGCACGCCTAAACCGTAGGGGTGGATCCATGCACAGTAGCCTCTACGACAAATAATTTGGGACAAGAAACTGTCACTAGAATGACACTTATATCGGGACAAAGGGAGTAATAGTTTGTAGCAGAAACGGAATACCAAAACTTTGCTGGGTACTGTCAGCGTATAGGCCTATCATTTGGCCAATTTGATGCCTATTTTTATAGATCGAGGCCGGCACCAAGTACCCGTTTTTTTTTTTTTTTTTTTTTTGCATTGCGATGAGTTCATGTCAGGTGGATGCCACATTTGTTTGGCACGATTACCTAGGTGCCTCGAGACAGAAGATGCGAGAGTATTTTGATCGTAGCATATGTATGTCGTCGTGTGCGTATATCATACTGCCAATTATTTGATGCATGCGTGGGTACAGGAATATTATTTACCCGGCCGGCCGCTAGGTTCTGTGTGCCTATATATTTGCAGCGAAAAAAAAGGGTCCAGTCCCTCGACCTTTTTTTAAAGATGTTCGTGCTGGCTTTACTCAAACTCCGAGACCACTCAATTGACCTGACATCATTGCTTGTAAGCCAGCAGGTTGTTATTATTTATACTAGTCCATCAACCCGTGCTCTCACACAGATTAGGACCTTTTAAGACATTAACTATTAAATTAAATATTTTTTATCTTTACTGATATTAAAAAATAATAGGTATACCTGATCCCTATTTATAGTTTTTTCCTCTTTACATAGCACGTATGTGTATCTTGCAATATACATTTACATTTGATGGTTTTAGCTGTAGTCTATTTTGACAACATGAACCCAAATTTTGATTTGTTTTTCCCAAATTGTAATCTTATTAATTGCTCAGATAGAATGTGATAACAATCTACTAATTCAAAGGATTTAAATGTTTTAGACTTCTATAAGAATTTTTGATATATTGTTTTTATTTTGAGCAGATCTGTAAGTAATAGTCTCTACAATTATTATTTTTCTGGAACCAACATAAATAAACTTAAAGGATATAAACTCTTATTTCATCCCTCTATGTGATATCATAAAACTTTGTATTTTGTCATTTAAGTTTTGATGCAGTTGATGTATTATTTGGTACATGTGTTAGTTTGAAATTTGAATGCTTATTGTATGTTTAATTAAAAGTGTCATGTCTTATTTAGTACAATAATATTGTATGTCCTAGGCTACACTCTTAGTTATTTTAGCAAGAACAATGACACTCACAATGTTGAACTCATTATATTGTATTTGTATTGTTTTATGGGACAAATTATGCTTAAATTAAGTCAATGACTTGAAAAATTTATATGTTTCAATTAAAATGTTTAAACTTTTTTCAAGTGAATGACTTAAAAAATATATAATTATGAGTATGCAATTTAAAGTGAACTGTAAGTGGTATTACTGCTAATTAAGAGGTATTTTACTGCACTTTATAAGCTTATAAAAAAAATTATTTGTACTAATGTACGATTTATCTGTATAGGATGCTAAATTATTTTTCATAATAGCTTATATTGGTATTTACATATAGAATTTGAGGGATTTTTTATTTTTTATATTGGTTGAGGTAGATAATTTAGGTATAAATTATATAGGTATGTATTACTTTACATATCTTTCATAATGTCGTGCATGGGTAATTGAATGCAAACCTAGGGGTTCAATCATTATCTTCTATGATGATAGAGATTAATAATTTAAAAGATAAAGATATTTTTGGATTGCTTTAATTATATTTTATAATTATGGAGGCTTAAAGTTTTCATGCAGACTTTACTAATAACTTGATGGATCACAATCCCCTAATTTTTCTTTTTTTGAGTAAAAGAGCCTCAGCTCCGGTCTTATATATTGCAACAAGACCACATAGCAGTTTACAACACCGTTTTATGTTTGTTGCCAAATTTTGTCCATCCCTGACTAGAAAATGCGAAGGATCTAAACTCTCTCCCAAAAAGCAAACTCCAGCTAACTCCTTGCAACAATAGGAACTACTTATTACAGTTTTTTGAACCAGCCCTATTACATAGATGCTCAATTCATTGCCATGTCGAGAGCCGACCACCATGGAGATTGCCCCATTTTCATCATCTTCGCGGTGTTGCCATCTCCAGCTTCAGCGCCTGGGTTCTTGTTCATCATCAGCTTATCACCAGGCCACCAAAAGGCAGCCATAGGACTTCCCTCGCCGCTGTCCTGAGGTTGGTGATACATAGCCCCAGCAGGTCCCGTTTGTCGGCCGGGCATAGAATCTCCCAATTCTGTAGCAACCCAGACACTTTGTGCAAAAGCATTTCCATGCTTTTCCACCCTGCAATCTGAAAACAGATTTCATTCCTAAGTTTCCAGACAGCCCAAAAAACAGCAGAGGTAATCATATTTAGCACAGCATGTTTTTTGTTACTCAATCAAAACTTGCCAATACAAGCTAAATTTTCCCCAATCTGACGCCCAATTAAGTCTGAGATAATTTCCCACACTCTCCTAACTACTGCACACTCAAAAGACAGGTGCTGAATGGATTCTTCCTCTGCACAAAACAAACAGGTCTTATCATCTAGACCCCTTCTCTTAGCTAGGTTATCTCTAGTCAGGACCTTATTATTCATAACTAACCAAAGAAAACACTGAACTCTAGGAGGTATTTTAAGACTCCAAACTGCAGGAATATGAACCTGTTTCACTCCTCTAAAATTGATAATCTTATAAAGAGATTGGGAAGAGTAAACTCCAGAAGTGGTGTACTGCCAGATTAATTCATCTTCCTCTCCATTGAGAGAAATGGTGGAAACTAATTGTACTATCTCAAGCCAAAATTGATACAACTCATTGGAAACATTCCTTCTAAAAGTACATTTCAAATTCTCCCCATCCCATAAATCTAAAATAGTCTTCCCTTTCTCATTAGCAATCCTACAAAGGGGATAAAACATTACTGCTAAGCTTGAAGAACCTAGCCAATTATCCTCCCACACCTAATTCTAGTACCATTTCCTACTTTCCATCTATAACCCATTTTAGCTACTTGAGCTGCCCACATAAAACCCTTAAAGAAACTGGAAGCTCCTACTATATTTGAGTGAAAAATGTTTGGCTGATCAGTCCTATACTTAAAATCAATCAGCTCTTTCTAAATTTTATCTCTATCCTCATTATACCTCCTCAGCCAGGAACCTAGCAAACTGATATTGAGGTCTCTCATGTTAGTCAGACCTAAACCTCCATACTCTTTTCTCATAGAAACAAGTTCCCAGTTTGCTAAATGATACCTATGGCTATCTACTGAATCATTCCAAAGACAATTGCAAAGATGGGAGTTTAACATTCTGACAGCCCACTTAGGAAATTTAATAAAAGACAAGTAAATAAACAGGAATGCTTGCAAGAGAAGACTTAATCAACATTACTCTAGCAGCTAAAGATAAAAGTTTTCCCCTCCAGCCACCTATCCTCTTCATCATCTTATCTACCAAAGGCTGTAAATCTTCCCTAGTCAATTTCTCATAATGAAGAGGGATCCCTAAGTATTTAATGGGGAAAGACCCTAAAGGACATGATAAGATGTGAGCAAACTTATGAGCTTCAAAAGGATCTAAATTCTATAGGGACTACCTCACTCCTATGAAAATTTATTCTCATTCCCGAGACTTGTTCAAACCACATCAGAACATATTTCAAGTTCTGCAAGACAGATTCCTCTGCCTTGGAGAACAGAATTGTGTCATCTGCATATTGCAGTGACACAATCCCCCCTGGCCTAAAATCTTTGAGTAAACCCTCAACCAGACCACTCTCAGTTGCTTTACTTAACATCCTAGTTAACCCATCACCTACAAGATTAAACAAGAATGGAGACAAGGGGTCTCCCTGCCTTAATCCTTTACCTGCCTTAAAATAGGAACTGTCTTCACCATTGATAGTAATTCCAATAGACCCCCCGATAACAATCTATTTTATCCAACCTATCATTTTAGGGCAGAACTTTCTATCTTCTAGTAGATCAAACAAAAAGGACCATCTTACCCTATCATAAGCCTTTCCATAATCTAACTTCAACGCTACACCTTTTTCTCCTCCTTTTGCAATACTATGAACTAGTTCATGAGCCACTACCACACTTTCTAGTATATACCTACCCTTTATGAAAGCAGATTGGCTCTTATCCACTATCCTCTTAATAACAGGGGTGAGCCTAGTAGTCAAAATCTTGGAAAACAATTTAAAACTACAATTCAAAAGACTAATTGGCCTATATTGCCTAATGTTTGTTGCATCACCAACTTTAGGAATCAAAGTAATCAAAGCACAATTCAATCTATAAAGATCTAGTTTACCTTCAAAGAAATCATTAAACATACACATCAAATCATCTTTAATCAAGGACCAAAACATCTGATAAAGTAGAAAAGACAAACCATCTGGCACAGGGGAGCCCTCGGCATAACTACTAAACAAGGCTTCTTTTACCTCCTCCTCGAGAAAGGAGCAGCTAGCATATCATTATCTTCTTGATTTACCATATCTTTTTCTTCCCAAAAGTTAGGAGCAAGCTTAACATTACTATCTTGATCTTTAGCAAACAAATTTTTATAGTAATCTAAAGCAATCTGCATCATCCCATTCTGGTCACCCACCAAACCGAGGGCCCTTCCAAGTAGTCAATCCTTTTCATTCTACTTCTCTGATTTGCAATGGCTTGAAAATAGGAGGTATTCCTATCTCCTTCAAGCAAATTCCTCTCTCTAGATCTCTGCCTAATCTTAATTTCTTCTAACCTCCAGATCTGATCTAGTTCTCTTTCAATATCCCTATAATCCTGCAATTCTACATCATCTAATTCTCTTTCCTCTGCAATACTCTCTAGAATATGAAACCTGGCAGCTAGATCATTTTTAGTCTTATTCAACAAAGCTACCTCATTTGCTGCCCAACCTCTAGTCATTCTTCTCAAAGTTCTAACCTCCAGATCTGATCTAGTTCTCTCTATACTACTTTGGTAGAGTTACATGGAGAGTTCCAAGCTTTCTCTACCATCCCTCTGAAAGATTCTTTATATAACCACCATTTTTCAAACCTAAATCTTTTCTTACCAAAGTAAACATTATCACTAGTATCCAAAATCAGTGGGGTATGATCACTAGGAAGCCTATCCAAAGCCACAACTCTAGACATAGGATAAGCAGCCTCCCACTCAGTGGTAACAAAAACCCTATCAATTCTAGACTTAATAGGGAAATCCTGATTATTTGTCCAAGTGTACTTCCTATTATTTGGAGATAACTCAATCAAAGCCCATTTATCTTCCCAACTATTAAAGCCATCAGCTCAACTATGATCAATAATACCATTATTCTTATCCCTAGCAAAACGAACTAGATTGAAATCACCTCCTATCATAATAGGTCCCTGCCAGGAACTAAACACATGATCTAATTCATCAAGGAAAGCTTGCCTTCTATCATCACCAGCAGGACCATAAACTACCATGAGTTTCTAAACAAACCCTGTTTTTTTACAAGTTAACATTGAACTAATAGAGAAATCTAGCACCTCTCCCACCACCAGATTAAAAAGATCACTATTAACACCCAGCAAGATTCCTCCTGCTGAGCCTTTTGCTTCTTTATGAAACCAAGAGAAAGGCACATTATTAGTCAAAGATTTAAGAAGCCCTTCAGACAGGTAGTTTTTTTTGGTTTCCATTACTCCTACAAAATCAACCCTATTATCTATAATATGTCTTCTCAAAGCAGGAATTCTATTAATTTGACCCAGGCCTCTTATATTCCAAAAGATGCCTTTCATTTTCTTTTCTTTCTATTCTTTTTTCTAGGACCTACAGTGGACCAATCTTTTTCCCGGTCATCCACATTATCATCATGATTTCTATCATGTGATTTTTTAACTGGAGAACTACTATCTATCAAATCATTATGTAAAGTAGACTCTAACACATCACTACAATTAGGGAAAGAACACTTATTTAGACTGTCAGCATGCCTGCTGCACTCTAAATCAATAACAGAATCTACAACAATAGGATTTCCATCCTTAGAAACTATCCCAATGCCATGGGCAACAGTAGTAGCAGTAGACTTGGTAAGAGATTGTTTAGTACCTTGTGGGATGACCTCCAGGTTCCATTTTCTCTTAGACTCCTGAGCCTTCTCCATCATAGTCTTGCCATCTTCAACATTTCTGGTGCTTCTCTTGCTGGCCAATGGAGGCCCCCACTGGTTCTTCTTGTTTCCCCCAACAATCTTCCTGGTCTCACCCTTACCAACAGCCCCTGTCCCAGTCTGAGCTCCAGCAGATGTAACCCCAGAAGTACCTTCACCATAGTGTTCTTCCCTTTAGTTTCTGCTTCTTTTGTTCCAGATCCCTCATCCTCCAGCCTTCCTCTCCCTTCTTCCTCAGTCATATGAAACACCCAATCATCTGGCAGGTTAATTTGTTCCTCATCTCCTACATTCCTGAGATTTAGATCTATATCCTCATCTTCTTCTACTCCTTCCCCCACATCTATATCCGTGTTCCTCAGCAACCTAGCACATTCAATTGCATCCTTCTGAGAGATCTCCTCTGTAAAATCCAACCTCCTAGCAGAGGTATGCTTCCCAGAATACTGCCCACCTGCATCCTGACCCATGTTACCCCCACCAGTCGGCCCATTGCTGCTCCCTTCATTTCCTGTCCATTATCATCCCCATCTCCAGCCCCCGAGTTTTCATCTTCCAGTGAGCCATTTTTGTCTTTCTTCTTCCCATCTTTACCATCAGGATCATCATCGAGTCTTCTTTTTCAGCTTCATAACCCTAATTTTTCAGCGTCATTAATATATAAACTCAAAGTAATCCAATAACTTTATGGTTAATGTGAACAAAAAGCTTATACCTGCTAGTCGGTAAGGATAATATCGAAACTTATCTGTGATAACTAATCCAAGGACAATTAAATTGAGATAAAAATTATACCTAATGGTAAATAAGGATCATATCGTGTACGTCGCAGAGACAAATTAAATTGTAGTTATGAGATCGTCTAGCACAATTTTCATACCTTTAGTTTGTAGCACAATTGTATCGTGTACGTCGGATGATTTCGTGGCAGTGGTGGCCTATCGCTTGCTAGTTTCCGTGATCCATGCCACCTGTCTCCTGTCCTTGCTTGATGTAGATCTTATATATCTCCTTTGGACTTGGATGAAGTAGATGGCGGTGGCATTGATGAACACATGTTCATGCCCGTCGGCTTCCTCCATGCATATGCTCACGTGCAGGAGTGCAGATACATTTGGGTGAACTGATGCACCGACACGATCCTTTCTGCCTGGTGGTAGAGAAAAATAATATATTTATATTTTGTGTTTCTTCTTTTTCTCTATAATGATAGCGGAGGTGACTAACTTTGTCGAGAAAATAAAATAGATCTAATGTTATGGATTGCAAAAGCCATAGATGATGGCCAGAAGTCTCTAATTTTTGTGAGAATTTATAGCATCTCTATTTCTTCTTAGTGCATCGGGTGAGAATTAATGTGGAGACTCCCTTAACACTCCAAAACCAGACACATATGAAATTGGTTTGCCCCCCTTGCATGCTGTTCCAGGTACTTCTCGCAACCAAACATACTCCTAATCTCGAAATTTAATTGACTCCCCCCTTCCTGTGAAGACACAAACAATTAAAGCATATGCCTCCAAAACATAGGAGAAGATAAAACTCCGTGCTACATCACATGGCTAGCTCCTGATGGATCGCGCTATGAGCCTACGATCACCAGTTTAAATTGAATAAATAAATAAATCAATAAAGAACACGGGTAACTACCCGATACGGGTGTAAATCTAACTTAAAGTTTTTTTTACAGAGGTATAGAGTCAAAGTAGATCCAACACCATTACTCCTTAAAGACGATGCCCCTGTTGTTTCAATATCAGCTCTAATATAGAGAGGTTCCTCACCCAATTTCGGGAAATATCATGGTCAAGGGTTAAGGCCAGATCACACAAATTATTTCGTGAGCAGCGAGCCTTAGAAAGAACACGGGTAACTACCCGATACGGGTGTAAATCTGCCTTAAACTTTTTTTTACAGAGGTATAGAGTCAAAGTAGATCCAACACCATTACTCCTTAAAGACGATGCCCTCTTGTTTCAATATCAGCTCTAATATTAGAGAGATTCCTCACCCAATTTCGGGAAATATAATGGTCAAACGTTAAGGCCAGATCACACAAATTATTTCGTGAGCAGCGAGCCTTAGAAAAATATATAAAATCCAGTATAGTGAAAACACATAACAAAAATAAATTAGACAGGCCAGAGACTCACTGCCACTATGAACAGCATCATGATGTTGCCTAGCACCATATATGCATTCATGGCTGCAAACAATGTTCCCTGCTGGATCAGCTGTGCCTGCCCAAATTACTCGAGCGAGTAAATAGTGCACTAATAGGAGGAAGAAGCAACCCCAAGAGCAATTGGCATCTCGCCCGGTGCCAGATCTTCGCTCGTCCGTCCCCACATTTGCCCTATACAACATCGTTAGCGTTTCCTCGAGAGACACATGGACGTAGATGAGGTGCAACTTGCCAGATGCGGAAGCAAGCACGCAGCATCCTAAGTCCTGGCCCTGTCGTCGTCCTCCAACTCCAACTCGCTGAGGCACAGCGTGCGCGGACAACTCGGCGGCGGCGCCTGCCGAGGGAACACGAAGGAGCATGTGGCCAGATTAATTGTATTTGACCTGACTAATTATTTGGTGGTTAGGAGATAAATATTAGATTTTATTATTTTTATCTTTAAAAATGACATAGGTGGGTAATTTTCTAGAAAGATAAAATAGATCTAACGGTTACAAATCGCGAGAGACTTTAGATTCAACGGCGAGATGTTTCTAATTAATGTGAGAATTTCTAGCATTTATCTATTTTTCTAGCGCGTCGGTGAGGATTAACGTGGACGCTCTGTTGAAGCCTCCAATTAGTAATACTAAGATATTTCTAAAACTTTCAACTTGGGTTAAATTATATTAGCAGCCTGTTTGTGTACATCAAGTTAAACTTTTGTGAAACAAATAGTACGTGTTGCTTTCATCCATGGCAGACCACCTACCTAACCCAGACAGGGTCGGGCTTAATATATTACACCATCAGTCATTAGTTATTTCGAGCACCAATTAATAATGCAAGTTGAGCGGGGCACATAATAATCTACGAAGTAGCATTTGTTCCAAGTCATGTCATTACCCGCGTGGCAGGTACTGTTTTTGACGCGTTCACGCATGCAAAGTAAATAAATTGACATGTAGGTCGACCACTGGTATTATTGCTTCTTTATAAATCCTCCGGCTGCTTTCCTCCAAGGCCGGCTTCCACGCAAGTCTCCACCCAACCAAGGGACATTGACAAGCACAAAAGTACATGGATGATAAAGAGGCCATCAACCAAGTCTAGAAGGAGGACAATGGTGTCCACCAGGCGGAGGCCAGACTTACATCTACATGAGAATGCAGATGCCGTCGATCAAAGGAAGACGAAGGTGTCAATCTTGGTGGAGGTCGGATACGTGTCGACATCGGTTAGTCACACACCTAGCGAGGAATGCAAGAGGGCTGCCGGTTTGGTCCTCAAAACCAGGGGATGTACGATTTAGTAGTTTGGCCTTAAAACATGGGAAGACTGTTTACTAGTTTGGACTACAAAATCAGATGTGGGCAGTTTGGTGGTTTGAGCCTCAAAACCATCGGTGGCAGGTTTGACGGGTTCGCACCTTGAAACCATGGTGTGGCGGATCTGCATACACATGTTAGTATCTTGCAGCTTGTGTCGAGACGAAGCGAAGTCAAGAAGGCGCCAGGTCTACTGAATCGATGAGGGAAAAAACTTGGGCGGCTTTACCCTAGAGGGTATTTGGGTTGTGTGCTTCATATAAGGGTGTTTTTGTCTTTTGAGGAGCCTATATATATACATGAAGGGTTGGTTGGGCAGCTATCCCTAAGGGTCACACTCATTTGTGTGATGTTGAGAGGAGGTTAGGGTTAGGGTTAGGGTTAGGTTTTTGTCATCCTAAGTTTTGATCTACTTGTAGTGGCTTGTAATCACACCTCTTGAGTTAATCCAAGGATCAATTTGTGCCCCATTTGCTCCTGGGAGAGGGCCTGGCCCTGCAAGGAATGGCGGCGGTGAGTGCAGCTGTCGTGGCTTGGCCTGGGTTTGGTTGCAACGCTGAGGCGTCCGCCGTCAACCCACACCTAACCTTGTAGGATTGCCAGCCGCCTGGTAGCTCGCTCGTTGCGGGGGCCAAGCCCGCTGGGGAAGACAGAGACGGCATGTGACCAAGGAGAGCCACCTGCTAGGACCACATAGGGAAGACGGAGCGGGGCACATAATAAAGTCAAGGTGAAGGTAGAGGAGCTCTATCAGTACCGGTCGGAGGAGGATGTCGGTGTGGGCTTCACTCCAGGTGAGTAGGAGGGGAGAAGACGCGGTGGAATCAAGCGTGGCGGCGGCTGGAAAGGCCCTGGCTAGGCTGCAATACATCAGGAACAAGAGGCCGCAGCGGAAGTCGCATGCATGGTGTTCCTTTTTGTTCCCTTCCGTGCTCACTCCAGCTAAAGGAACAAAGAGAGAAAACCTGAGCGTTCGAACCTCAATCATAGGCGTGGGCACAGGGGGTTAGGTACAAGCGTGAGAGATGGGAGGGATGAGGAGGTTGACAAACACAATATATAAACTATTGGATTTGAGTAAATAAGGAGAGACGAAGTTTACGAGTAAATCTGGACAATTGGTTTTGAAGTGTCTTTTTTTTCTGGATACACTTTTCTGGGTAGATGGATATGAGGCTTCTTTGTGGGGGACATTTTTTTGAGTGGGTTTAGGAATGAAAAGGATGGTGTAGTATAGCAGGGTAGATAGATACACTATGTCCATTGTAATTAAACTATTGCACTAGTATTTACTATATATATATGCATTACAATGGACACACTAGTAGCAAATGAAGAGGAGGAGCCATGCCTCACGTACGGAGGCCCCCGCGTCGTTCTCTCCCAAGGGCAACACAGGTGGCAGCGCCGCCACCCCGACCCCGGGTTCCTCCCCCGCGCCCCTCCTGATCTGGCCGCTGCCTGAGCTCGCCACCGGGAATCCGGTGGAGGGCAAGGACGGCGGCGGCGAGCGTCCTCGCCCCTCTCTATGCCCCCATCTTCATCTCCCCCCTCCCCCTCGCTCCTTCGGAGCGGTGATCGCCGGGCAGCGTGGAGGTTCCGGCTCCTCCGTGGCCGAATCCGGCATCCCCTCGGCCGGATTGGGCCTCCCCGCTGTTGGTGCGATCGGATCGGCCAGCGACGGACCAACCTAGGGTTGGTGCGGAATTTCGCCCGACGGTGCTGCGAGGTAGCCGCCGACTCGACGGTGGCGGCCGATCTGGCTCTCCCCCCGGTGGGCTCGGCAACGCGGACTGCGGCATGTTTCTTTGGCGGCCAGCGTACCCGCACCAGTGAAGGGGTCTGGCAGCGGTGGGCACATCTGGGTATCTCAGGCCTGGATCCGCCGGCTGCTGCCCCGTGCTGCCCCTTCTAGGTGTGGGTGGTGCTTCGGTGATGCAGACTCAGACGGGCGTCGCCTCGGGTCGGGGACACTTTCTTCGGCGGCAGCCTGGGGTTGATTTGGACTCCCGGGCACCGGAGTGGGATGGCGGTGTTGGCACCGGCCATCTCAACAAGCCGTCCAACCTGCCCTTCCACGAGTTCATGGCCTAGATTAATCCTACACCAGGCACTCGGCTCAAGACCACGTCGCTCCCAGGCGGCCCGCAAATCAGCTCCGACATCTACATCAAAGGACACTGTCGCCCCTACTTTTCTGCTACCTCACTGCATCTGGTGAAGATTCTGCCGGTCAACTCCGGCATCTCGTCGTTTCTAGGTTTGGCTTGGATGTGCCTTCGCAGGATTTTGGAATACGGGTGAAAACCCTGCGTAGCAGTGTTGGGCAGGCGGCAATGACGCAAGATGTCATATTCCCCCTTGGAGGCATTGTTGTAATTTCCTCTTCCTTTCGTTGATGATGGCGTCTGCGGACATCATTACCTTCTTGAAGGCATCAAGATAAGCACACCTGCTCCTAGCCATACCCTGCAATACGGCATTTGGGACCCAGCTGCGGCGTCAAGAGCAAGCCAAGGACACCCTCTCATTGATCAAATAGAGGGTTGAAGCATTTATCGTTTGCTGTAATGTCCTGGTCTATGTATAATACTATGCACTACGTCTCATTTGAACTTTCGCAGCGGGCGAGATCCATTTTCCGCAGCGGGCAATCGCGCCCGCCAGTAGTGCGACACCACGGTAAATCATGGGGCACCGCAGCGGGCGTGCGGTTAATACCATTTACCGTAGCGGGCAGCATAATAGGCCCGCTGCGGTTAATCTCAGCGGGCCTGTTATGCTGCCCGCTGCGGTAAATGGTATTAACCGCAGCGGGCATGTTATGTTGCCCACTTCGGTTAACAATTTTTGATTAAAAAATAAAATTTCAAATTTGAATCCATATGCAGAATTTGAATTCAAATCATCCCCAGATTCCAGATATGAAACAAACATTTATATTTAAAGCATCCAAAGCATTACACAGCACATTGTTCTCATAATCCATATTTAAAGGATCCAAGCATTAAACAACACATTGTTCTCATAATCCATATGTTTCTAACCGACGAACGTTAGATAGCTATTACATTTGCAAAGTTCATCTAAATCAAAGCTCTACGGGCCACTCGTAGTCCTTCGAGCGCAACATGGTGTCCCATTTCCTGAGGATCTCGTACTTAGGTTCGTACGCCAGCGGGGCTTCTTCGTTGAAGAATTCTTCGCCCCCAAGCACACATCTCAGCATGACAAACTTGCAGATGTCCGACTTGACTTTCTTGAAGCATTTCTTCATGGGCACCTCCCCAAGTACTTGATGCCTTCCTTGAGCTGCTTATAGTTTTCGGTCCACTACTTGCACTCCCTCAAGTGCTCGCATGTGTATAATCCACATTCCCTGGATCCAAGCGGTTGTTTGGCGCACTGGGTGGAGAGCATCATAGGCAGCATATCAGTTAAGTTCATGACAGATGGACAGAGTAGACAGTAGTAGGCAGTAAGAAGTAGTAGAATGATAGAATGACAGTAAAATGGGTTTAGTTCAGTTTAGAATGAGCAAAAGGACACTTCAGTTTAGATCAGAATGACATTTTGCCTCGACAAGGAGTTCAGTTCAGTTAGGAACAGCAAAATGACAGTAAGAATGTAGCAAAATGACAGTTCAGTTCAGTTCAATTAACAATTCAACATAGTAGTAGACAGTATTAGGTAGTAGTAGGCATAGTAGTAGTAGATAGTAGCAGACAGTAATAGTAGATAGTAGTGGACATCATATAAGTAAAGTGGATGGTAGAGAGTAAGTGGACATCATATAAGTGGACAATCAAATGCGTACCGGGAAGTCGCGTCGGATTTTGAGTTTGTCACCATTCCTTGCCTTGAACTTATTGGTCCTGCAATCATAATGGCTGGGATCCTTTAGGTACTTCTCATAAGCCCTGCACGAAAAGTACAAGTGTTAGAAATCTTAGATGAAATACTACCGACAATGATGAAAAAGGTTGATGACTTGCTGAAAGTCCCTAGTTTGGTTTTGGCTAATTGATGAAACCTAGGACTAACCTTGTTTATCTAAGTGGTTGATTTAGAGAAAGGTTTTCCACATGATGAGCTTATTGCATATGAAGCATGACACATGTCATGTGATCAAAGATGAACATCAAGACGATGCTTGGCTCCATGGACCGGTGTTGAAGGTGAAGGGCTAGTCGAGGCTTGGGAGTGAAGGACCATGCGATGGTGAAGCTCGGGCAAGACTAGGCTCCGATAGACCGATGCACAGTGAAGAGCAAGTGAAGTCGAGGTCGATGGATCGAGACGGTCACATGATGATGTGAAGCGTTCATATCACTTGGAGGAACAAAATGGGCTCAAGACAAAGGTATAACCATAGGGCCATTTTGTTTTGCACTCAAGACACCATAGAGGGTGTGAGTGGTTTAGGATCGATAACCGCACTATTAAGAGGGGAAGTCTTATCGGCTATTCGCGCATGGGTGCCACTAGGTCAATTCATGAAGTGCATTGCATGTAGGGCCTAGTGAGCTAATTGAAAAATCCTTTGAAAATGATTGTGAAAAGCTAACACACAAGCACATGGAGATGTACACTTGGTGGTGTTGGCACATTTGCAAAAGAGTTGAAAAAAAGAGGAGAACTTGGAGAAGGTTCCGTGAACTCTTGTGTTGGAAATGAGAGTTGATGGTTCTTGGATTGGAAAATTGCTTTTATCCATAATGGTTGGGATCATGATGATATGTTGGTTGCATAGTCCTCGAATAAGCTTCCCAATGTGTCCAAGATCATTGAAAACGGAGTTCGGAGCTAAAAGTTATGGCCGTTCTAGCAGGGAGCTTGTGCTGCTGATTCTGACCTGTGGACTGTCTGGGCCTGGAGGGCGGACTGTCCGCGGTTGATCTGTAGGGCAGCGAACATAGTGTCCCTGGATCTGTTTTGGTGGTCCGGTGTTTGTACGGCGGACTGTCCGGGCCTGGAGGGCGGACTGTCCGCCGTTTGCGGCATTTTTAGGCCGAAAAAGTGGCTACCTTCGATGGGTTTTATTGGGTAACTGCGGACTGTCCGAGGTTGAGGCCCGGACTATCCGAGGTACACTTTTCTGTAGCGATTTTGAATCTAATAGCTTGATTCCTGAGCCGCGGACTGTCCGGGTTTTGGACCGCGGACTGTCCACGAATGTCGTAGAAACAGAGTAACGACTTGTTCCGTGGATGGGTAAATACTCATTGGCCGGCCCTTGGGGAGGTCTCTTCGCATTTCTAACACCCTTGTGCATCCTTTGAGCTTAAGTTTCTCCTCTCCACTCCTCTCTCATGCTTGGTTGCTAATCTTGGTGAGATTGAGTGATCCCAAAGTGCATTTGCATTGCTTGAGGGCATCTAGTGGCACTTGTGGGTGGTTTCGCCGGTGGATTTCTTGTTACTCTTGGAGAGTACCGCTCCTAGCCGGCTTGGAGATTGTTAGAGGCGTTGGCAAGAGAAGATGATTGTTCTTGGCCACCTCCGGTTGATTTGTGAGAGGTTTGAGCCCACCTCGTGGGGATCACGAAGAGCATCCTAGTGGATTGTGCGTGTCGTTGAGTACCTCGGTTGAGAGTGGTGTCTTGCGGTGCCTTGCGGGGCGAGCCTTGAGGGGCTAGTGACTTGAGGATCACACCGAGGAACCATCTAGGTGTTGGTCGACACAACGGGTGACGTAGCTTGGCGGTGCCCAAGTGAACACCCAAGGATAAATCATTGTGGCATCCTTTGTTCCCGGTGATTGGTCTTTGATTGTGTGTTTCCATTGTGATTGATTGTTCATCTCCTTAGTGATTGGGAACCTCGACTCGACACGTCGGTATAACAAGCTCCTACCCTCTCTTGCATTACAATTCTTACATTCCGCAAAGTAGAATTGCTTGCTTGGTCGCCCGTGAACCATCATTGTGTAGCTTAATCACGGTGGTTAGAATTGCTTGTTTGGTCACCTGTGAACCATCCTTGTATAGCTTAATCACGGTGGGAATTGTGTGCTTGAATTGTCCACTAGAATTGTTGGATAGGAGGCTTGCATCACCTTGTAGGCTAAGCAAAACTTGCATTCCGCCGTTTGTGTATCTAACAAAGTTTGCTTAGCGAGTTTGTAGAAATTTTTATAGGCTATTCACCCCCCTCTAGCCATCTAGGACCTTACACTTACCTTATCAAGCAATCCTCAAAGATCTTGTATCCTTTTTTTCTGGATTCTCCAAGGAATCGAAGATGACAGCCCTGCCATGTTGAGGCTGGATGAGATATGGAACCCAGTGGCCATATAGTCCAGGGCTGCATGATTGTGACATAATATAGGTTATGACGATAAGAAAGCATGAGCGTAGCCACTTTGTATCCCTACGGACATGTTTTTGACTTACCCAAAGTGGTAGGCAGCCATGATCGCCCGGGCCCCATCCTCCTTGATCTTCATCATTACTGAATATATGTAGTCTCTCAGCTTCTTCTTCTGTGTCCTCATATTCTTTTCGTAGTGTGTGTCCTTCTGTCTTGCTGTCATGTCAGGGTCTTTTGGCTTGTTACCCAAGATGGTTGCCTCATTAATATGAGCTGGGGAGAGGAAGAGAATAGGACGTTTCTTGCTGAGGCTTACAGAGGCCATCATCCTGCATGCATGGACAAGTAATCGTGGCAAAATAGTAACTATATAGTTCACGTATACAAATGCAGAGATATCACAAATGGTCTCGCTAGTAAATACTTACAGTAAGAAGAGGGTGAGTTGGATGACGTCAAGGTCTTGTCCCCGGAGCAGGCTATACATGTCATGGAAGTCCACGGGGAGAGCAAAATCATCATCTTTCAAGTGGAAGTACTTTGCACGAATCATGACGCTAAAAGATGTCATTCCTCTTTTCGCCGCCTCCATGTACCACAGATGGAACCTCCTCGTAGCCCATTTTTCTTCTAGGAGCTGCCTCATGGTTATCATGAACTTCCCGTGCTCGTAGTGGCCGGGACAATCCTCCGTCACCTCTAGGAAAATATGATGAGGTCCAGCTTTAGGCCAAGCAAATCAGTTATATATAAGTGTTAGTATCTATTCATGCTCCACAAAGGTGAATTGAATATTAGGATGGACTTTAACGTACCTTGGGAACTCGATCGAGTACCCGAGCGTGGTGGCGTCCTTGATGATGTCATTCCTCGGCTCGGGAGGAGGACAGTGTCTTGTGCTCACCTCCTGACCTCCTTATTGGATGGCCGAAGTTGGACTATCCCCCAGCGTACCACCCTGATCCCCCGCCTCATTGGTCTGGGCCGTAGGCTTAGTGGCGGGAGGTGGAGGTGGCCCGCCCGTGCTCAGCTGGCTTGCCGGAGTCGTCTTGTCCACCTGTGCCTCCCCTAAAGGGCCCACCTCTCTTGTTGGGCCCGGAGGTGAGCTTTTCGGAGAAGCGAGTGGGCTCTTGCCATGAGGGGAGCTTTTGTTGCCCTTGTCTTCCCTGCCTGCGCCTTCGTCATCGTTGTCGTCGTCGTCGCCCGGATCGTCACCATCGGGGGGATTAGACCCAGCAACAGAGGTAAAACACACCATTACCAAGTTTTTGAAACTCTAGATGGCCTCAACTCAAAAAGTAATGAATAGCAAGTTTTCTCCCCTTGTCAAGATGAACATTTGATACATTGACCATTTTTGAATTTGACAAATTTTGAATGATTGAAATTTGAAATTTCAAAAAAACACATCGTTTGACCAAGTTTTTAAAACCCTAGATGGCCTCAACTCAAAAAGTAATGAATAGCAAGTTTTCTCCCCTTGTCAAGATGAACGAATTATTCAAATTTAAAATTTCAAAAACACACACTGTTTGACCAAGTTTTTGAAACCCTAAATGGCCTCAACTCAAAAAGTAATGAATAGCAAGTTTTCGTCGAGATGAACATTTGAAATTTTGAACGATTCAAATTTCAAATTTTAAAAAAACACATTGTTTATAAGGGAATGAAAAAGAAAGAAAAAAATAAAAAACTGAAGAAGAAAAAAAATTGAGAAGATGGGCCGCGTGCATGGGCTGCTTTAGAGTCTAGAGAAGATGGGCCGGGCAGGTTGTTGGATACATTTACTGCAGCGGACGGCGTAACTAGCCCGCTGCGGTAAATGGTCCATTTACCGCAGCGGGCCGCGTAACAGGCCCGCTGCGGTTAATCCCTTTTACCGCAGCGGGCGTGTTACGCGGCCCACTGCGGTAAATGGACCATTTACCGCAGCGGGCCTGTTACGCCGCCCGCTGCGGTAAATGGTTTTTCGGCCGGCCACCCAACTACCGCAGCGGGCCACTTTGGCGCCCGCTGCAGGCTGCCAAAGTGGCCTGCTGCGGTTAATCAAATGGGACGTAGTGATGGGTTTTCTCTCTTGTTTTTTCTTTCTCTTTTTGTAATAATTGGTTGTGTACATCCCTGGACGTAGAGGCCGGATTTGATTATCCTTTATCGAAAAAAAAGCAAATGAAGAGGACCGCCTATATATGATACTCCCACCTCTGACACTGGCATTTATTCATGCCTCCATCGGTGTGCCCTATAGCCATCTAGAAGGTGGATTCATACCTCCAAATCTTTTGTCTCAGCTAACGAGAACCAGCATCTAAACCAAGCACCCAATGGTACACCAGCCCCAAATCCAATCCCATGAAGAAGATAGGGTGTGAGATCCAGAATTCACAAGAAGAGTGGGGCCTCATCAAGCACTGAGTCCACTGCCGATATATCGGACTCCCGCTAGTAACTATGCCTCCATGCGTCGAGGAAAAGCTGTAGTCTACAGAGGAAGATCAGGACTGAGACAACCGGAGTCGATGAAGCTTCCCACATGTCATTAGTGGCAGCCGTGGGACAAGTAGGCCAATCGATTCAGAGGGTTGGAGGATCATCATACAAAGGATCTCATGGATGGCAGCTGTGAGGCAAGGGAGACCAGGGGCGACGAGCTCGGTGATGCATCTAAAGAAATCGATAGACTATGCAAGGAAGTTGGAGTCGTGAAAGTGAGTACGTCTATTTTCTTTGGCTTGGCTTTTGCACCTGATTTGTTCTGCTATTCAGAGTCTCTAATTTTTATGCAGGTATTAAGGAGTGGCAAACCGGAGAATTTCCGATGGCAAGTTGAACAAGTCAGGGAAGTGGAGTATGTTCTTGTTAGTTTCCAGAGGGAAGATCTGGCTAAACAGGCCGATCAAAAGTTGGACAAGAAAGTCCTAAAGGTTTGTTTTCAGTTAAATGCATAGTTTACTTTCATGTTTTCTCATTCCTCCAATTTCACTGCCATCATTTACATTGTTATTAAAATAAAGAGCATGTGTGGGATGATAAATCTTCCCAAAGTAGTAGTAGGTAACTGTCCAAGGGAGCCCTGGGGAAACTTCGGCCGGGGGTAGACCATCTGTGTCACTCGGATCGGAGAGAGGAGGAAGAAGATGCAACACCAAATATGCAGGTTCAGGCCGCACGGTGGCGAACGCCCTACGTCCTGGTGGTCGGGAGGCCGATTCTTGTTTAGTGTTCTTAGGTTGAAGAAGGACTCGAGCACATGCTCCCGCTTCCTGGAATTGTTCGTCTCGTTGTCTAAAGCTTGGTCTCCTGTCCCTCCCATGGCCGCGGGCCTCCTCTTATATCGGCTCCGGGAGGTACCCACACATGGCCAATTACTCCGATCCTACAACTAATTCTACTAGCTACAGTGCTATGAAAAGTGGGGCGGCACCGAGCAAAGCTCTTGACGCACCCTTTTGCCGCCTCGGGAGCCGCTCGCCTGGTATATGTTGCAAAGAAGAAAAATCACTGCAGTATTTTTCTTCAAGTAGATATATGCCCGTGCACGGGGCTCACATTTTTTTTTTTACTAAACCTTAGTCTCACATTTTTTTTACTAAAACTTAGTATATAGACTCAGACGTGGATGCGTGGATCCGGTGTTTGTATTGAAACTGGATAGGACACGGAAGTGCGAGCTTTCATGATTCGTAGCGGACGTGGACACATGAGCAGGGATCGAGATTTGGTATCACCGAGTAGATTTCTTACTGAATAGATTTGGTAAAATAATTGTCGTTCTTGCTTTCTAATAAGTCAAACACTTTTAACTTTAACCTAATATATATAAAAATTTATAATACATAATTAATATCATTGGATAGGTTGTCCAATCTATTTTATAGTTAACATAAGAAATTCAATGACACCTCACTACTAGAAACAGCCTCTTTGCGGAGTGCCCGAGGCACTCGGCAAAGCCACCTTTGCACTCGACAATGCAAAGGTGGCTTTGCCGAGTGCCGCCCTCGGCGAAGCAGTTACCGGCAAAGACCTCTTTACTGGGTGTTCTTTTTTGGGCACTCGGCAAAGACTTCGCTGAGTGCTACGTCGGCACTCGGCAAAGAAAAAATACTGTGACGGCGACAGCCACGGTGACGGTGGCTTTGCCGAGTGCCCGATGGTGGCACTCAGCAAAGCCGTCCTCTTTGCCAACGGCTCGCACTCGGCAAAGACTAAGCCTTGGCTGAGTATCAGCTGGCCAGGCACTCGGCAAAGCCTTAGTCTTTGCCAAGCGTTGTACTCGGCAAAGAGTGGGATCTTTGCCGAGTGTCATGACCTTAGTTGGCAAAGTCGTAACACTCGGCAAAGCTGGCATTTCCAGTGCCTAGAAATGCCAGCTTTGCCAAGTGTCATGGTCACGACACTCGGCAAAGTGGCTAAAAACAATGTGATATCAAGCAAGTGGAGATGTCTTGGTTGTAAGCAATGTACGTCACAACTTCTGCGAAACCTTCTCAACTTTTTTAATCACAGCCTCAACATGCGATATCATGACTCCTCGACAAGTTTTTTGATTTTCAAACTTCGTTTGCTTTTTATAGAATTTAAAAAGAAGTCATCCGCAAGTTGGTGGTCATGTTCATGAACAAGATGTTTAGAAAGTTCAGTTCCGTCCCTGCTCAGTAACATGAATATAAATTTTTCACTCATTAAATTTCATTTTCGAGGCACCTGCGGTTCAAACTTGCATATTCCAAAAAAAAAATCAACTAAATGAAATAAATTAGAGAAATATTGTTAAAAGTCCGAGAAATGTGCCAAATTTGAACATATAGTTCCATGTCCTGTAGGAGGGCTACAGAAAAATTTTGGAGGTCAACATTAAAAAAAATGAAAATTCTTTGCCGAGTGTCAGGGTTTGACACTCGACAAAGACAGTCTTTGCCGAATGTCGGATTCTGACACCCGGCAAAGACCATGGCATGTGACGGCTGTTAACCTGAGTCACATTTTGCCGAGGGCTATGCAGTCGACAGAAAAACCTCTTTACCGAGAGCTTGCCTTTGCCGAGGGCTTGGTACTCGGCGAAGAAGCTCTTTGCCGAGTGTCTGGCTTTGCCGAGGGCCTGCCACTCGACAAGGAGGATTTTGTCTAGGGCCTGGCTTTGCCGAGGGCCGGCCCTCGGCAAAATACTTCTTTGCCGAGTGCCAAATATTTGGTCCTCGGCAAAGGCCCAGGCACAGGGCAAATAGTGTGTTTCCGGTAGTGCCTATTTTGAAATGGATAGATTATATTTATTTTGAGTTAATCAGAGGGGACGAACAGTCCCCACCTTTTTCATTGCCACATATGCCGGATGAAAGCCCTGGTAGGGTTCAAGGACATGAAAGTTTTCAGGCTGCGAAGGCCTCAGTTTCCATCAGCTGGTTAGTGCTCACTACACCAATTTTGAACTACCGCAGCGTGGCCAAAACCGGCCCCGTGGTGGGCGCCAAAGTGGCCTGCTCCGGTAATTCGGTGGTCGGCCACGGCTGGCCGGCCACCGGTTTGCCCACTGCGGTTAACAATTTACCGCCGGCGCCCGCTGCGGTGCCGCCAGGATTTACCGTAGTGTGGCACCGGCAGCGGGCACCGTTGCCTGCCACGACAAAGTGTTTTCGCCCGCTGCGGTAAAACTTTGTGGAGTAGTGGCTCCAAAAATTATACAAGGGATTATAAAATATGTCTAGTTAACCTTGCATGCAGCCATGCAGGAACATGTAGTGCAGGGGAGGGCTGTGGAGATGCGTGTAGCGGTGTGCGAAGGGGCATAAACGGAGTCGAGTGTAGAAATTATCGCAAAAAAGAAAAAAGAGCCGAGCGTAGAAACGAAAAGATTTCTCATCTCCACCTTGGTCATTGCACCAAAACCAATTCCGTGAATCCGAGGCCGAGCCAGGCACACAAACGTCCAGATACCGTGGAAGCCTGGCAGGCACGTGCACAGAGCGGAAGCGGAGCACTTGGACAGCCCGCAGCGGCACCCTGTAAAACTCCCTGCAGGATGCACATAGCGGATTTTGTTCCGTAGCGGGGTACGATATCACCTCCATCGTTCCATTCGATCCGCAGTCCGCTATTTCCAGCGGCCTTCCAGGGCGTACGCGACGTACGCGTCCGGCCCCACCTCGCTCGCGCCCGCGCCCGAGGGGGAGAAGGGGAGAGAGAGGGACCGTCGCTGCCCGCCGAGAGCCGCAGGTCCGCCGCTGCCCACCGACAGAGAGCAGCACCGGCAACATCGGCCATTGGCAGAACGCCGGGCCCGCGTGTCCTCCTCCGACACCGCTTGTCCTCTCCGCCAGCCAGCCCCGCAACTGCGCGCTGCGGCCGCCATCACGGTGTCACGCGAGGAAGCCACGCCGTCGCCGATTGGTTGCTGAGGAAGCAACGCCGTCACCGATTCGATGCCGAGGAAGCCACGCCGCGTGGTCGTGCCTCCACCTCGCCGCCGTTGGGATCCGCCGTGGAGGGAGGGAGCGCAGACGTGAGCGCCGAGAGGGGAGGTGCAGGCCCGACGTGTCACCGCACGCGAGGGCAGGCCCTGCCGCAGGCCGTTGCCGACCCGGCCCCGCCCGCCTGGAGCAGGACGCGCGGGCAGCCCTCGTGGACGGAGGAGCCCTTGCGGCGGCGCGGGCAGCCCTCGTGGACGGAGGAGCGCGGCCGGTCGGCGGTGCCCGGCGAGCCCGCCTCGCGGTGGTGCGGGCAGCCCTCGTGCGCGTCCGGAGGAGCCCTTGCAGCAGTGCGGACAGCCCACGAGCGCAGCCACGAGCACCTCCACGAGCTCCTGCACGCGCACCTCCACGAGCACATCCATCGCCTCCGCGCGTGGCCACGAGCACCTCCACGAGCTCCTGCACGCGCACCTCCACGAGCACCTCCATCGCCTCCGCGCGCGCCCTCAGCGCGCCGCTCCGGGGAGGTGGAGGGCCTGCGCCTCTGGGGGAAGGAGGGTAGGGGCGGCCATGATCCCGCGCGACGGCCATGGGAACGAGAAGGAGGAGAGGGGCTGGAAGGGGAAGGAGGAGAGGGGCAGCGGAGGGACCAAGGGATGGTCGGATGGAGTTCGCTGGTCGAATGGATAAAGGAGGTGAGGGAAAAAAGAAAGGAAAGGGAAAAAAGGGAAAAAAGAAAAAGGAAAAAAAATTTGATAAATGGGTCCCACAGTGGATAAAGGGTGATATAGATGATAGATGGTTGCGGGAGAAAGTGGTATAGAGGAGAGAATCTCGATGACCAGGATGGAATATTTCTTATAGAGGATAAAAATGGAGTACCATGAGTGCGCGTAGTCTTATACGTGACCAAATTGAGCCGGCCCCATACACGTACAGAGGCCGGGCAGGCGCTCACACGAAATCGGAAATTGACGAAAGCCTTTGTTATTTTTCAGGTGGTATATATAGGTAATAGATTGATGTGTTTTTTGTTCCTATATATGTTTCATCCAAACACTATGAAAAACTTTCCGATGTTCTCAACTACTAGCTAGTAGGATCACAAGTTCCAGGCAACTTAAATGGGGTTCTGGGAATATATAATGTGCAAACTAGACCACTGTGCAAAGTTCGAAATTTTGAATCTAGGCCATAATGTTGATCCAAGGGGCTCATGTGGGGAGTGGAAGAGGGATTTACAAAAATGTTATTAGGAGCAGGCGGTTAAGCGTAAAATTACCCAATGCCTCTGCGCCCCTTGGATCAACATCATATGATCCAGATTTAAAGTTTTCAAGTTTGCACTGGTAGTCCGGTTTCCACATGATACGTTCCCAACTTAAATACTGCATTATTTTTTCTTATTTCAATGTTTTGAAAATACTGCATTTCGCCTTATTGTATTTCTTAGGTCTTTGACAGTGTACACCTGATAACTTCTATCTTGTATTTTGATACTAAATAGAACTTGTTATTATTGTTCTTATAACAGGAGAAGAAAGAGATGACAGTTTCTTTCTCCAAGGATAGGAAGTCGCTATTCATCGTGAATGTACCAAGTGACATCATGAAAGAGGCCGTGGAAGAAGCTAGTCAAGAAATTTTAAAAGTCCGTCTTTCGATGGTATGGATCCGTCACTATAGTATGGTCTAGTAACTTTAGTTTGCATTCTTACGTTGTCTTACAATTGTTGCTTCATCATATGCACAAAGTTCATCACGGTGATTAACGTAGGTTGTTATGTTTTCTTCTATGGGCTGCTGTACTAATTGGATTTGTGGATGGTAAACCGTGACATATGGCCTACTTACACAGATCATATCTAGTGTCCTAAAAATCAGAAGTACAAGAATCTTTTTTTTTAACGGAAACTATAAGAACCATTTTCGGAGCTCCTCTCTTCACAGTACAGGCGGCAGACCATAATTGCAATCGCCTGTGTACTGGGCCAGAGGGCCCTATGTCACGGACCATCTCTAAAAATCTACTTCCTTCATCCCAAATTGTAAGTCGTTTAACTTTTTTGACACAAAGTTTGACCACTCGTCTTATTCAAAATTTTGTGCGAAATATCATTTCTATTGTCGTGGCTTGCTTTATTAATAGAAGTTCTTCAAGAATGACTTAAATTTGGCTATCCTTGTACAAATTTTTTAAATAAGACGAGTGGTCAAACTTTATGTCCAAAAAGTCAAACGACTTACAATTTGGGATGGAGGAAGTATGTAATAAAATAGGCGGATTTAATAAGCAGATTCTTAGGGCATGTACAGCCTATAAACATCTCGAGTCTATGGTAAAGATGAGTAAAAAGACAAGACATACAAGCCATCATCTATTGCATTGATTGCAAGCTATTTAATGCTCCGCATGTAACCAAAATCAACTGCAAATCATTTTTGTATACGATTGTGTTGCCATTCGTGATAGAAAATATATCAAGCATAAACAAGCAACGTATGATTACAGTAGCTCCTGCGCCATGTCCCTGTTGTACTGGGCATGGGTACTACATGTTCAGAGTTTCAGACTATCATGCATGTTGACACAGCCTGAACAAAGAGAGCGAGTTCAGAGTTCAGACTGTGATTCATTTGCACAATGCGTGCATAGTGAATATGAAGGAGTTCATACTATCAATCAGATAAAAAAAACATTCAGTTTAATTCACAATGACGACAGGATACAAACATTCAGCGAATTTGTAAAGCACTGAGAATTTAACACAACATTCAGAGAAGCCTGCTAGCACCTGAAACAGAATATCCACACAAATCTTTATCATGTTTAATCTGAAAATTAACAGACCACTCTGAAATTTAACATTCAGAGAGTCACTTTGTATCATATCATAGCCCATAATCATCCTATATTCCTAACTAATACATGTCATTCCCTTAGATTCAGAACATGTATGTCTACATACTGCTTCGTTCAACCAATAGCCTCATGCGATTTCCAGAACGCGTGCCCCTGCCTTTGGATGGCCGTGCCGCCGTCGTGGCCGTGGTTACTGCACAGGTGCATCACCTTAGGAGCCCTCGGCGCCACCATGCAGCGCAGCACGGCGGCCTGCTCGTCCATGGTGAGGACCGGCAGCGCAAGGAACAGAGGGGCGGACCACGGGAGGAGACACGCCGACGACTAGACGGAGCGGGCGATGAGCGGAGAGTGGAAGGTGGGAGAGGAGAGAGAATTGGCTCCAACCTTCCCATGCGATGCACTGGATCCGCGAAGAGACGACGAGATCCTACAGCGCGGAAGCCATCGTCTGTTCCAGCGTAGGAGCACGAGCCGTCCTCGTCTGTTCGCGAGACGACGGGCTCGGTGCGTTCCACGATGCTAGGGGGTTTATTGCAAAAATTCCCACACACAGACGACCCTTGCAGATGGACTGTACATGCCCTTATGTGATACTTCCTCCATCCCACGAAAAGAAAACTTATATGAGAAAAAAAATCCTACAAAAAGTGTATTTATACCCTAGTCGGGCTCATTGTTAGTATTAAGACCAGTCTCTCCCAGTTTCTAAGACAGACACCATGAAACGGGATGACAGTTTTATTGCACAGCTTCATAGGTACTCCCTCCGTACTCGAATTATTTGATGTTTAGGACAGGATTACGGTAACCAAGGAGTGATTAAGTTGGGGTTAGTTTTTCATCTCTGCCCCTAATAAATACGGTTGTTGTTGCTCTATGTACAAGAAAACTTGATAGCTCAAATGGTTGGTGTCTTGAGATGTGGCGCTGGTGAGCTGGGTTCAACTCCCCGCAGCCACATATTTTTGCGGCGGGCTTGTTTTGCATGCGCATGCCGTGATTAATTTCTTGTCGAGCGGAGGGGGCAGCAGGCGCAGCAGGCGTGTGCATCTAAGCGTCAGGGGCAAACGGGTCAAAGTGCAGGGCCATGCAGCTGCGACGACAGTTTTTGCGAAATCGCAAGGGTAGCCAGAACGTCAGTTAATTTGAGTATGGAGGGAGTATATTTTATCCATTCGTGGGTCCCAATATTTCTTCATGAGCTCGCTTGGCCGCTGCTTGCACCGCGCCTAGCCTGTGCCCGATGGCGGAAGAGCCCCGCTCACTCCCGGCGTCCTCGGCTCGCGGTGCCTAGCCTTCACGCTCGCCTTGGCATCGAGTCCGCTGTAGCTCGCACCGCGCCCATCCTGCGCCCTGCGGCTTTGGCTCGCGGCGAAGGAGCCCTACCCGCGCTCGGTAGCCTCGCCGCCCTTCCCACTCGCCGTGGCCTTCCTGCTTGCCGTGGCCGTGCGTGCGCTCGTCTTTGCACGCGCTTAGAGGTAGGGCCATGACGAGCACCACTAATTGTCCTGGCTGTGGCACTCGACCGATGCCCACGGCTGCTGCAGGGGGGCGACAGAGGGAGCTGCCACTGGTGATACCAAGCCCTCGCCGCCACGGATGTCCCGATCTGGTGGCGCTGCTCGTCAATTGCCCTCTGGCTCCGCTCGAACGAAGAAGATGAAGTCAGGCTCCCGCATGCCTTCCCCTCTGGCAGCGGCAGTGTCGGAGTTTTGAAACCGGGGACTACTTAATTTGTGTGATTGCGCATTACACATGTACAAACCCCAAAAAAAAGTCGTGGTACAAACCATTTAAAAAATCGCTCCACCATCCCGGACACTAGTTGTTCACAAATAACGATTACTGCAGCAGCAACAGCGAAACAGCTTCACCTCCTCACTGGGCAGTGCCACAAAAAACTGGTACGGTGTGCACGGTAGACAGAACAAAATGAAGACATGCTTGAATCCTCCCTCAGTTACTGCTGCTCACGAGAATTGGCACATAATCCGAACAGTCCACACCACGCCCTGGTAGGGATGGTCCTCACCCAACATTTTCCACTAATCACACCATGGTACACTGGCCCCAAATCCAATCCCATGTAGAACAGAGGGTGCGGGACTGAGAACTAATGAGAAGCTAAACAACACGCCCCCCACCCCCCACCCCCCCCCCCCCCACACACCCACCCACCCACCCACACACCCCTCCCACACACACACCCCCGTAACCAATTAAAGCATGCTTCCATGGCTCCATACGTCGAAGAGAAGTTGTAGGGACAGGCTAGCAATGAGAGGCGTCAGAGCTGATGAGCCCTACCAGCCGTCATCATATCGAGTAGAGGTGGAGGCCACGGGACATGACGGTTTTTTTTTTTTTTTTCATTTTTGTGATGAGCAGGCCAATCGATTAAGTGAGCTGTCCGACGAGGTGGAGCCCAGTGATGCATCCAATGCAATCGGGGAACTAATAGAACACCTACGTAAGGACGAAGAAGTTGGAATCGTGAAAGTGAGTACTAGTATCTATTTTCTTTGGTTTGGCTTTTGGTGTTGATTTGTTCTGCAATTCAGTGTCTTTAAGTTTTACGCAGGTGGTAAGGAATAGCAAACAGAAAAATTTCCAATGGAAAGTTGGACAAGCCATCAACGTGGAGTATGCTTTTGTCAATTTCGAGAGTCGAGAATTGGCTTCAAAGGCCAGTGAAAATTTGAATGAGGACGACCTAAAGATTCGTTTTCAGTTCAAGGTAGAGTTTACGTCGTGTTTTCTCATTCCACCAATTCTATTGCCATCATTTATATTGTTCTTAAAATAACGAGCATATGTGTTACAGTAAGTATGTATGAGACTACAAATCTTCCGTAAGTAGTACTAGGTAACCAAGTTTAACATTGCATGCTATTTTTTTTTCTTAGATTCCTCATTTAGACTTTTTATCTGAACCTGCACTATTTTTTCCTGCACTGTTTTTCGTGTTTAATTTTATCGATCTGCTGTGACATGGCCGATTTACAGTTGCGCCCACAACAGCTTCCTTTTTTTTTTTAAAAAAAAAAAGAGACCCAATGTATATATGACACGCTCTTGCAGCAATATCCTGTTTGGACGCATGACTGTCACGTGCACGCAAGAAGCTTGTATTTATTTCGATCTTCTTTGTCCTGTTTGGATTAACAGTATTTATGGAGTCTCTAGAGATTTTTTTTTAAGTTATAATTATTTTCTCAATTGGACACCGTGCCGGCCTGTTTTTCATTAAGGCCATGTTTAGCTGCCCCCTCTAAATTTTTATACTCTCTCTCCATCACATCAATCTTCGTACACATGTATAGAGTAACGGCCTGCTCTGCCATCTCTAATCACTTGAGTGCTTTACCTCACATATGTTCGGTTCTGGGAACCTTGATCTCTTCTAGATCTCCTCATTCTCTTTATAACGGTTCTACCCCTTTGAGGCTTTCTTCCCCCAAATGGCATTGATGGACGTTAGTTGGAGTGCGCTCACAGGTGTTGCATCACACGGCTGTCGTCTATTGTCTTCGACTCAAGGCTTTACAGCCTCAGGATCCCACTCAATGCCTTACAACTGCATTTGGATTAGAGTTTTGGAGTCCGTCACTATGGTGGAATTAGAGTTTGCATTCGCTATGGTTAGTAGGTTGAGCTGGTTGTTAAATTGTCTTGTTGTTATTGTTGTGTTGTGTCATTGTTGGTGTTGTTTGATCCTTCGCTCTCCTACTCATGTACTTCTCTGACCTTTAAGGATCGTCTATGTATTAGGTACTTGGCAATCCATTCCCCGGCTTGCCCAGTATTAATGTAAAAAATTATTTAGGTGGGGCTCTCACTGCCCTGGTGGCGTCTTAAAAAAAGTTATTTTTTATGTATCTCTCAATTTCAATTCGTATCTTTTCCTGCGTTACATCCAAACACTCTGTTGTATCAGATGTGTGCCAGACAACTTGAATCATATCTTTTTCCTATCTCTACATCTCGAAAATCTTACATGGAGCCTTATTAATGTATTTTCTGGCTCCTTGACCGACATAGTACGTACATCTGAGTAACTCTACTCGGAAAAAAAATATTAATTCTTCTATGTTTTGTTTTGATACTAATTCGAACTTGTTATTGTTGTTCTTATAACAGGAGAAAAATATAACAGTTTCTTTCTCCGAGGATAAGAAAACGCTATTCATCGGGAATGTACAACCGAATGATTTGAATGTGGCAGCGAAAGAAGCTACTCCAGAAATTTTAGAAGTTCGTCATGCGATGGGAGTATGTTCATCATCCGTAACTTTAGTACTGTGCATTCTTACTGTTGTCTTTCACGTTGAATATCTCATAAGCACAAAGTTCATATCACGATAATTAATGTTGTTACGTCTTCTTCTATGGCTTTCCTATACTAACTGAATGTTTAGATGGTAATAACCGTGACATAGGCCTGCTCACACAAAACATGTCTAGTTCCCTAAAGAAATTAGTAATACAAGACCGAATTTTGGAGCTCCTCTCTTCACCGTACACTAGCTAGAGAGCCCCACATCACGGTCTTAAAACTATTTCTAGAAATACGCTGATTTCTAGAGAGAATTGCTATAGATCAACCGGTTGATTTTTGGTCTGCTCTCAACCGATATTCTAGCCTATTTCGGGTGATGTTCTGGCCTGTGTCCGGCGATGTTCCGACGATGCTCTGGTTTTTCTCTCCGCGACACGCGCTCGATGTTTTGGCCTGTGTCCGGCGATGTTCTAGCCTGTGTCCGGTGATGTTCCGCGCGAATGCTCTCGTCTGTTTCGCGGACAGTGCTCGATGTTATAGCCTGCTACCGGCGATGTTCCGGTGATGTTCTGAACTACGTTCGGTGATGTTCTCGGTTGATTCTCGGTTGATTTGTTCTCAGGATTCGGTTGATTTTAGTCATAGCAATCAACCGGTTGATTTCTAGAAGCGGATTTTAAGTGAACTACCTCTGTAAATCTATTTCTATTGGTTGCTTATGTGAACCACCAATGAAAATAGAATGATTCTAAGAGCCGCTTCTAAAGATTGATTTCTAGATGTGGTTACTTATGTGAACTGTCTTTAGAAGTCTCAACGACACTAAAAATCATAGTTTTTAATATGGCATCGGATGGAGACAAAATTTATATGACATTTGTATTTCAATCTTATAATTTTAAGTCATTTTGATGTCTAAATATTCATCTGAAATTTTCATGAACATGGGAACAAGTTGGGGTGTGATGGTAAGGAGGCTACACATGATGAGGCAGAGGGTTGGGGTTTGGATCCTTGGAACCGCACAAGTTTCGTGCAAAAAAAAAAAAAAAAAAAAAAAAAAAAAAAAAAAAAAAAAAAAACCTTATGACACATGACCATATAGGTTGCGTAATGTGCTAATTGACCGTTTAAAATATTTTTCCCTATTTTTTAGCTCAGATAAAACTTGATTGTGAACCATTTTCACAAGCAGTTTTCTTCATTTACCTGTATGTGAAAATGATTTCTGTAGGCGGGTGTTTGGCCCCTTCCTATAAAAATAGGCAGATTTCTACAGTGCTTGCCTACAGGTGGTTGTATAAACATCTGTAAAAATACACGCCTACAAAAATGATTTCTACACTAGTGAATATGGGGTGTACTGGTGCTCTTACATACAAAATATACTCCAGAAGTATACGGGATATGTGCTCATGCGTCTCAGCTTCCCCATAACCTATAGCTAAGTCTCCTGCCTTTTAGAAAAGAGTAAAATGCACCGCAGCCTTTAAACTTGTCTTGTAGCGTCATTTGGGTACCTAACTTCTGAGACGCACGCTAAGGTCCATATAGCTTGCTAAGCATATATATCACTCGGAGTCCAAAACATATGTAATGTGTAATTATGTTAATAGTACTGGTTGTGCCTCTGTACCTCCTTTCTCACTATTCCTTCTCGCTTTAGAGAGACTGTCTCATGGGCCAAAGATGAGATACGATGACTTAGAGCAACTCCAACAGATGTGATAAAATAAATATTCAAATCCTATTGTTTACCATTTTGTAAACTACAGAACTTCTCAAAAAATAACTAGAAGAGACTCGCTATTTCTCATCTGCTATATTGAAAAGATGTCGCGTCACGTAACTATTTCTGGTGCGTGGGAAGGATCATCCGGGGATCGCTTGTGTTCTACGGTTAGCGAGATTTCAGGGATAACATACTTGCTTGTATTTTAGAAACCAAATAACACATCTGTTGGAGCTTAATGTTTGCTATAAAAATCTAAATATAGCCTACACAACAAGGATAACATATCTTTTGGAGTTGCTCTTATACATAGAGATTATTGCTACGAACATGATTGATTAGCATCGTTGGTAGCATGTTAATCACTCATTTAAACATGTTCTTTTTATCCCAGTTGACATATTTAGCATCAATGTTAGGGACTTGAATGTGCCCTTGGAGTTTAGAGACCCTATGACATTTTGATACAAGTTTAAAGACCGCTAATGTAATTTACTCTTTACAAACAGGCCCATATATGTATGCAATACATGTTAAATCAATTTAATAAATTGGTAAATACATTCAATATGAGTATTATGTGGAAAAATATGGTACTTCGATCATAAAAAGCAAGGGTACACTCAAGCCTGTTGAAGGACTGGTAACGGCGACCAGAGGAGGGTGAATGGGAGCCTCAAATTTTTTACGAAACTTTTGGTCCTTGGCTCGACAAACCCTAAGAAATGATACACTAACTGGTGATGGTCACGACCCTATTGAGAGGGTGGATGTTCCCTAGAAACACAGAGGATCACCACAAGAATAGCGGAAGAAGCGGCAAACCAATCAGAGCACAAACGAACACGTTCTGGAAAAATAGTCTCACTGCTCAGAGGGGCGGACTGTCCGCGTTGTAGGTCCGGACTGTCCAGGAGCCGGACTGTCCGTGGGTTGCTCCGAACTATCCGCGGGCAAAAGTCTGAAACTCAGACTGTTATGGATAGAATCTGGACACAGACCTTAAAAGCAACGGTGGACTGTCCGGGTGAAAGGGGCGAACTATCCACGGGCAAGACCTAGGAAAAACAACAGATTTGAACCAGCTCTGGACACGGTTCGAAAGTGAAGGGCGGACTGTCCGCGGGCAAAATTCCTGAAAACAATCCGAACTGGGCAAGTTCTGGACACTGCTCAAAATCTTCAACTGCGGACTGTCCGCACGAAAGGCCCGGACTGTCCGCGCATGAAAAACTGCCACATCAGCAAAAGCTCAGGAAGTACTCGGCTCGAGCTCGACCCCCGGACTGTCCGGGCTTGCCTGGCCGGACTATCCGCGGGTACCCAGAAAATCGTCCGAAAATCGCCTCCAACCCAAATTCGTCCCAATCTCTCTCAAATCGAAACCCCCTGCAACTAAACTTGGTAGATGTGTTCCTTAGGTAGTGGGTGAACTATCTCTAAGAGATCATCACCAAATTTGGAGAGAATCGAGAGAAATCAAGAAGGGGAGGAAAAATCATTCTTGGGAAGACCTAGGGCAAGAAATGCATGGATCTTTGATCTCGTGAGGAATTAGCTAGTTTCCTTCGGTGGAAATCTTCTACTCACGTCATAGATCAACTCAGTGAAAAAGTAACGGATCAAAACACCCAAGAAACGACGAATCGGAGCCCGAAAATAGAAGGGGAATGGGGAGCTCGGGATGAACACGAAAAGTACCACAAGAACACAAGCAAATCTTTACTCCCAGAGGAAACAGAGAGGACTAGGGGCCTCTCTTCCCTTGATCTTGGTTCAAGCACGAATTCTATGAATCCATGGACCCGCCGCCGATGGTTTTGAGGCAAAACCACCAAATCGTCATCGATAGTTTTGAGGTGAAACCACCAAACCGCCCGCGAGAAGCGTAGCCCGTACGCATCCCCCGCCGTGTACACTTGCATTTGTCGATGTTCTAAGTGTCAGCCACCGCGGCTGGCCGCCCGGCCTCCAGGTCTCTCGGTCCGAGCCTCACGTCCGCCCTTCACCGCACCCGGTCCGTCGGCACGGCACGTCCTCCTTGGCCTTCACCACACCGTCGACCACCGCATCCGAACTCCACACCACACCTGCACAACACAAGCCAAGAGACACCATTGTTCGACACGCCAATGTGTTGGCATGTTGACAATCGCTCATCACCAAAAATCGCTACACAATGGTTATGGAAAAACCATATGTTCGCACCTGTAAAGCGAAAAAAATATTATACTATATATTATAGATAGATATTTCATTGTAGCGACTATATATGTCCTCTCTTCATAATATGTAAATTTATAATAGTATGCGTACATTTCAGAGCCTCAGACGTCAGATTGTAGTATAGTCTAGTTAAGAATAGCCGATTAAAAAATCAGACACATACGGCGTGAGACTAGAATCTTCGGTGGTCAAAGGGAACAATACAATTACCTCCGTTAACTATTTGAGCTATCGATTGATTATATATTGTTCGGTTTTCTTAATACACTACAGGGACTAATAAACACCTGCACTCCAGACATAATAGAATTGGATCGGGAAACCTGCACTGTTTCATATATAGCTTAATTAACGTCACGGCTGGGTGTAAAAAATTGTAATCCTTCCATCCTAATATAGTGACATAACGTTTGTCCTATGTCAAACATATTGAACTTTGACAGCCAATAGCCAAAAAAAAAAAAAAAAAAAAAAAAAAAAAAAAAAAAAAAAAACGCACACACACATACACACACACACAAGAACATACAAATGACGTTGCAGATTCCTCGTGAAACCAACTATCACAATATGCAACTCTTTTGACTTATGATAATTTGTTTGTTTTATATTATAGATATCGTTGGTCAAACTAGATAGCTTAAATTTTTTTTGACTTATAGGACAACCTAAAAGTCCCTATACGTGTTTCTGGGCGGAGAATACGAACTAATAAAGTGTCTGCTGTGTACTGCAGATGGAAATAATGGGTCAGCTAAGTATCATGCCATACACCGTCGAGGGTACAAAAGAGCACTTTGAATTCATTAAGGCCCTGCGTGAGCAGCTCGCCAAGCGCAAGGATGATGGTTCCAAAGAGGAGATCAAAGTCGCCAAGCTTTTCGCCGTAGTGCTGCCCAATCTGGATGAACTGAAAAAAAAACAAGACCAGTTGCTTCACATCGAGCTGCACGCCAAGATGCGAAACATCAGCGAAAGCTGGACAACAACCCTAGCCATGCAGAAGGACAACTTGTACATAGTTGGCTTCACGGGCAAGGACGGAAAGTGGTTCCAGCTTGCCGAGAGCAGCTGCCCGCTCCCAGAAAAATACCGCCCCAAGAAGCTGCGCTGGAACGTCCGCTACAAAAGTATCATGAACCTCAAAGATCAGGACCAAGTCAAGCGGACACTGAGAAAGACGAGGCTGAGCATGTTCTTCGCCATCAGGGCGGTGCGCAGGCTCTCGCAGTACCCGGATCTTGATTATAACGATGAGAACCTCACCAGGCTAGGGCTGGCGGGCCTAATCGTGCTCATCTCCGAGTCCGCAAGGATGGAATCTATTCGCAAGGAGATTCAAATTGGATGGGGCAGGAAGCAGGGAGTCCTCATCAACGAGGATGTGTTGAATTACATATGGGACTGGGGAAGCATGTCAGCTGCTCTAATGCGTTGGACGAACCACAAGGAGGAATACGCGGGGGACTCTCGTCTTCTCGCAGTTGTTCACAAGGCGGACCTTCGCCTGGTGCACAACAAGTCCGAGAATGTAGAGGGTGGAGGCAGGGTGGAGATTTTTGCCGTATCTGCCAACTTCGATATCACTAGGATAACTGTCATCGATGCGAATGGGAACGATCGTGGTACTATGTACAAGGTGAGCCAAATGGAGCAGGTAGTACATATGATATGCAATCCTATAAGTAGCCTTTATATAGCTTTTATTGCCAATCACTACTTACCCACTAGAGGAAGCACCACCAGTGTAGCTGTGGAGTCGAAGGTGTGTGACCCCACCCATAAGATTTAAATCCTAGTATTCAGTTATTTAGATATTTGTATGTTTAATAGCAGCATACATCCCTAACTTCTGGAGAGACGAAAACTATAACACCTAGAACAATTGTCATAGAGCCTATAAGTGCATGAGTGACCACTTTAATTAAGTACCACCTTGAAAGTTGAGTATAAGAGCAAGGATAGTAATTTAGCCGGCTGTTGGCTACAAGGCCATGCCATGTCACCTACAGCTAGCATTAGCAAAAACAGATATAATAAGTCGGCTAGGAGTTAGCTATATAGAATATTTTACTATTTAACAATGTTTGCATATGCAATATCATCAATTTGGATCTATTATGAGCTACAACTCTATAGCTATAGAATATTTTAGTATTTAATGTTTGCATATGTAATATCATCAATTTGGATCCATTATGAGCTACAACTCTATGGCTACTTCATCAAACATACAAACAAATACATGTAAGACATTATGTCGGCCAATGCTCAATTTTTAAATATGTAGAGATGAAAGAAATGGATAAAAAATAATAGTTAGTAACATCCTATACGATGCATAGGCAAGAACACACACACCGGCGCATGGGATCAGGAGTGCGCAGCCGAAGGACGAAGGGCTGGTTCTGTCGCCCGCGTCAGGCTGCATGCTGCAATTTTCTCCTCGTTTCTTGTGTTAACGCCCGACCAAGAGTTAACATGTCACCGACCTATTGAAGTAGCAGCACAGGAGTAGAAGAATCTAGAAGCTACTAGAATGCTATGGGTAAATGCACTGGTAGATGGGAGGAAGAAGAAGAGAAAAGGATAACTATAGCCGCAGCTAGCCTCGAGCCGCAGCCCGCTGGTTCAGGTTTCTGGTCCTTCGATAACCTTCCTCATGGTGGTGTCTGAGTGTTTTAAGCCCTCTTCCCTTGCTGCTCAGGCCATTCTCTTGGTCTTAGTCCAGCCCATATGTCTTTTCATCGGCCCAACCTACAATATCTCCAGTAGTATCACATGGTGCAGTGTGTATATTATTAAAGAAGAAAACGTTCTGTCATGAGCATGTCTTCAGAAATTGGAATTTTGGGCATGTATGATTAATCTGTAGGCTCCCCGGATGATAATATTTTTCTCCCGCCTATCATAGTTCCTATATATATTGTGCCTACTTATTGCTCCGATCCAACATATTTGTGTTTAATTTTGATTTACAGAGCCACTTACATGTTTATACTATTAGGCCCACATTTGCTACCCGAAGAACATTAATTAGTATTATTTCTAGTATTTCCTGATTCCTTGATACATTGTATTTTTAAACTAAATGGAATTTATTATTGTTGCTCTTGTAACAGGCAAAGGAGCTATTTATTACGTGGAACTTATTCCCACAAGATTACATACAGACTATTATCGAAAAGACAGTGAAAGAATCTAGTCTTGGAATTTCAAATATAACGATGGTAGTATTCTTACAGCTGTCTATTACTAGAATTGGTTGAACAACTTTGATCAGTGTGTATTCTTACAGCTGTCTTAACTTGTCGTATTATGTCTTTGTTATAGGGATCACTTTCAGATCACAAAATTGACCTTATTATTATTCGATTTCGCGATGAAGATTTGGCACAATGTGCATTCGAGGAAATGTCTCAGAAGCTGGTGGACAAGGAAGTTACTATCAGCTGGAAAGATCCTAGGGTTAAAGAGATGGTAATAAATATTAAACTTTATTATCAAATATAATTAACACTGTTGACTACACTGTTCAAAATTTGGCCACTTAATAGTAAATTTTCTAAACTCTAACTTGGTTATGTAAGTTAAACATATAACTAATATTTGATATAGATAGTACTCAAGTAATACTATGTATTTATAAGGGTTTAATTAAATATATATTAAATCAAAACCTACGATCAAACTTAAAATAGTAAAAATCAACATATCAATTATTTGATTAGAGGGATGTAGCAGATATCAGGATTTTAATTAGTGGATTTGTATAAAGATAGCAGATTACAGATAGCGGGTGTTATTGACAAGGATTCTAATTAATATATACCCAATAGCAGAATTTAAAACACACACAAACTTTGTTATACTAGTGGAGATGCACGTGCGGCACGAACATGTCTAAAAAAATCTTTCACAATACAATACAATAATATTAATCAAACTTATAATCCAATTAGTATAACTACAAAACATTCTTATACCAAACAAAAAATAGTCAAATGCATAGACTTAACTATAAAGCCTGATTTTTGTAATGCATGGAACTAGTCTCAAACTCATCACTATTGGCATAGTCGTGGCAGCAAAACCATTTTACAAGTATTTTAGACATTATTAGTAGTAAAAGAGGCATCTGGAATAATGCTGAAAGGCAATAACTTATATCATCTGAACCGTGCTTTGTTGATTCCACTTTTCTGATGTGGCCATGATGGATCAACCGAATTAGCACCTGCAGAATTTGACATATAATTTACTAGAATAAGATCAATGAAGCAAGTTATTATTAGTAACAATGCTCAACAACACCATGCCAGGAGTTAGTACATACGAGAGGCAAGTCTAAAGCAAGCTTGAAGATAGATAGGTAGTCCTCACTACACCAAACTGAAGTCAAGAAAATATTGACTCTGAAAGCGTAAATTGGAAGGGAGAAATTGAGCGGGCAGACTAAATCGGGAATGACCACTCAAACCATTTTGAACGAATGATTTCAGACAGGTAGCGACTTTCCATTTTTGGCAAAAAAAATTCCCACAAATTTATTTTTTTAGAAAGTTTACAATTTTTAGCAAAAGAAAGGCAAAGTTACAAATCCAGACGCATAACTTCCATTCTATAACTTACACGTCTAACTTATAATCTAACTTATACACATAACTTACATGATCTTTAACGTTTCTAAATTATGCTCATAACTTGTACATTTAACTTATTATACGCGAAACATTGTGAGATATATGAACACACTGGTGCAGACGGATTTTAAAATAAATACACAGTTTGAAAATTGTAGAAATGTTTCACTTTTTTCTGCCTGCGTCAGCGCTGATGGCATGCACGGGGAGAAGAGCCGCTGACACAGACCGTTCGCTCATTTTCCCATCGCACGAATGACCGTGAAAATGGACTTTCAAAATCGAGCCCACTGCCGCCACCACGCCCTTCGGAGGAGGCCCCTTGGACACTTGCCGTCAGAGAAGGGAGGATGCATGGGGCCATCCTAGTTGCCTGGCCACACACGTCGGAGGACCTCCTCGCCACCAGATCTGGGCGCGGCCATCCATCTCCTCGCCAAATCTGGGCATGGGCGACCTCCTCCTCGCCTGATCTGGGCACGGCCGATCTCCTCCTCGCTGGATCTGCCCATGCGCGCCGATATTTGCCCTCGTACTGCCATCCCACCGCCAAATCTCCTCCAGGTCACCAAAACTCCACCGGTTCTGTGCTCCCATCATCGAAGGGAGCTTGTGCGCCATGTGTGTTGGAGGGAAAGACGCCCACCATCCTCACCGGAGAAGAGAGCGACTTCATCGCCAAGTAAGGGAAGGAGATGAATAGAGTTTGAGGGAAAGGGCCTATGCCGCTACTAAGGAGAGAGAGGAGAGCACCGCCTAGGTGTGTTTCTTGGTTAGGGTTTTTTCTTGGTTATATACTCGATGCTGGATATTGTGCCTAGAAAAAGGAGTGAGCGGGGAAAGATTTTTTGAGGTGGGCATAAAATAACCTCTTGCGAAAATGTATTGTTACACACCCAATACTAGTCGCCGCCCCTGATGGAGCCAACGGGCCGGAGAGGGCATGAGGAGGGGCACCAGGCGGCCCCAGCACCATGCCCTAAGGAGCCGCATGCCCAGTGGAGGTGGTGCCGCCGCCGTTCTTGCTGCCGCTGTTGTCGCTATCTAGTTACCATATTGAGTCCTAGGACCTTTGGAAAGAGATTGGTTAGTTAAGAAATTAGAGTTTGTTAGTTGTAAATGAGAATCCAATCTTACCATAGATCTCCAAGAGTTGCTTAGGGCTCCCCATAGGGACTATAAATACTAGGAGCATATAATCAATCAAATCAAGTAATAGATGAGAAATTGCTCCTTCTGTCTCTCTGTCTCCAGTGCACGCCGCTCCCTCCTCCTACACAGCCACCTGCCACGCCACTGTCCCTGCCCAAGACACCATTGGCCACCACCCTAGCTGCGACCCTAACTCTTGGTATCCGGAGGCTAGACAATACGATGTCCACCACCACAATGAACAACCGCTTCAATGAGATCAACGCAGACCTCAGAACCCTCGACGTTGAAATCAACAACCAAGATGCACATGCACACCTCCATGCCCTCGACCAAGCATGTCTCCACAGTGGTGCTCCTCCCAAAGGCGCCCAATCAAGATTGGAACCGAAGGACGCTATCAAAAACCTTCATGCTATGAACACGAGCGTCATGATCTCCGCCGGCAAGCCCTCCCTTAACACCAAGATGGAGGAACCCATCTCATCCAACACACCGAAGATCGTCAGGGCGATATCGAACAACTTGTTCGCGGCACCACTAGCATTGTAGCTGCCCATGTTGCCTTGCTGAAACCGGATCATCCACAATGGGTATGCTCCGATCATCAATTGGGCAAGCATCGCTGATAGCAGCAGTTGCCTAATGCCGCCAAACCCTCTCTGCCTACTATACCTTGCATTGAAGATGCAACCAGCCATGTCACCATAGGCCATCTCCACAGCGACCTCGCCACCAAGATTGGGGACAACGATGATCATTGCAATGTCAAGTATCCACGCCCCCAAGAAGATCCCCTTGGCTCCAACATCGACAACGACATCACTAGCACTACAGCCACCGCTGCTGCTGTGCCCACCCTCGCATGGACGTATCCCCACGGCTATCCGGCCAGCACTGGCCAGCCACCGACTTGTACAATCGGCCTCTGGCCCCCTCCATAGCATGCGCCCCCACCTACACCAACATAGGAGCCGATCTCTTCGGCAATGACAGAGATGACCAAGTGGGTGCTCTTCAAGTGAAACCTCATCCATGATTCTGTCCCACCAATCAGTCGGGACATGTTCAACAACCTTGCTTCGCCCCGACACACTGGCTCCGTGAACAACTACATTGATAACTTCACTGTGTACGTGCTACATGTCAGCATCACCAGCGAGCTTCTTCAGATCAACCTCCTCATCTCCGGTCTACAAGAAGCACTCTAGGAGCATCTAGCGCTTCGAAATGGCAACACCGTAGGAGCCATTACCAACATCGATGCCAACTACGACCACACAACAAAGTAGCAAGTGGGACAGTAGACGTTCCTCCACCACCAAAGCTACGTCCATGTGAACTGCAGATGATCAACACCACCATCATAGTCTATACAACGACATCAACATGTTCGCCCAACAAGGCGTCATCTTCTACAATGGGCACTACATCATATCGACAACTTCTCTATTGCTGCAGGAGCTTTTGGAACCCCTCGTGATGACATCCACACTGGCCACCCAGGCACTCCCTCCAAGCATCTTGCTAACTATGGACTGGCTAACTACAACACATCCTTTCATCAGCAGTCGCCGCCTTCTTCACCACCAACGCTGGCTACGCCACGAATGATGTTCTCTTCAGCACCCTGAAGCACCTGACTTCATCAACCCCATTCAAGGCGGACACAACACCATGCAAGCGCATCACAGGACAACTCGCTGCGGGATAGGTATACAGTCTTCCTTGGTCACTATAGGTGATACTCCTCACCGAAATCCTACCTAGCGTGACCCCGTATGGGTGCTTCAATGCCTTTGTTGCCCCTGGTGGATTTGTGGGACCCACTGCTACATAGTGGACAGGCACACATAAGTTCCTGGTGCTCGATCTACATCCATCGCCAACAGCACCAGTCCACATTGCTCTCTAACTAGGCTCCTATGCCCACTGCCTTTCACCAGGTGAGTTCGACCTGGGCACCTTTGTCTTCCGCACCATGCTTGACGCTATGACATTACCACTGGCGCATTTGGCTTTGAGGATCTAGCGTTGCGTCCCCGCCTAACTCTCCCCCGGCGTAGGCAACTGCATCCACAACTTCATCGACCCAACATGAGAGATGGTTCACTTCAAATTTGGGGCAGTTGTTCCATGACCTGTATCCTTGTTGTAGATCATTAGGATGCCTGAGCAGGGACAAACACAGGTGACTATCTCTGCTTCATCTATGGCTACATCGACAACCTTCATCACTGCTTCTAGTTCACATCAACTCATACAAAGGAGGACATCACCCTCACTGACCCTATCTATGGCTGCACAACTTGCCACCTAGAGGCCATCCTACCAAGAGGAGCGCTTCCACAAGACGGTATCAATGATTGAATCCTATTTTGGCACGACAACGCACCGACTGGAGAAGGGGGAGTGCTGTTACAATCACAATACGGGCCATCGCCCCCGACAGAGAAAATGGGCTGGAGGTGTCGAGGATCAACGAAATGGGAATCCCCTAATCAACATTTAGACCACTAATCATACACACCTAAGTGTATTAGGGCTGGCCCTATTAAGGCCTAGCCCGCTAGTGGGATAACCGGCTTCGATGGGCCAGATCCATCAATCTCGGGCACCAGCCGTACGAATGGCATCGAGTCCGGCCCCACTACAGGGACCACGGGACTCCTGCCCGCTCGGGCGAGCCATTCCGCCTCGCCCAAGCGGACTGACATCACGCCACTCGCCTCTACGCCCGAGCAGGGTGCGCCTGAGCGGGCCCCAGCTTCACCCGCTGACTGGGCAGGCCCAGCGGGCCCACCTAGCAACCTCGCACCTCCGCATGCCCATTCCGATGGGATGGGGCGTGCTGATCGTACCACGGGTGCAACCCCGTGCACGACCTAGGCATGGCCACTGTCTTCCACTGTCACTGTGGTGCCTAACTTACAGTGGTGAAAGGTATGACAAACAGTGCCTGCCACGCCTTCACCCATGCCATTAGTACAGAAGGGATGTGACAATGGTTTGGCTCGACACAACGCCGCTTTAGGAGAGGCCAGCCCTCTATCAGCCACATCGTCCACCTAGGGAAAGCAGAAGCAAGCATGCCAGGGGCCCAATTGACTCCGTAGAAGCATTTCTTTTCCTTTTTTGCCGTTCCTTCTTCCCTTTGCTACCTGATTCCTTCTACACTAAGATTGTAACTCTGCCCTTCCCTTGGTCTATAAAAAGGGAGGCAGGGACCCTTCCACCACAATTGACAGCAAGAGCATAGCTAAAGAGAGCCTGAACATGTCTGCTAATACTTTAGGTTCTCCTCCTCTAGGATCCAGTCCCTCCTCTCGGCTACCGAGGCCTAGAGGTGTGACTTAGCCACTTCCTCCCTTTTCCTTTCTTCTGAGAGACTTGGGACTCTCCTCCCTCTCTCGAACCTGCTTGTAACCCCATACTATGAGTTTTCGGTGCATTGCAACATGAGCTCATGCTCGGACTGGACGTAGGGATTCTTCCCGAACCAGTATAAACACTCATGTCTGCGGTGCACACCATCGCAGCCTCCGTACACACAACTTTACTAGTCGCTCTGTCTAGACACCCCGGTCCCGAGACACCGACAGTCAGGGGTCCATCCCTCGGGGAAGCCCCTGACATCGTAAACATCGTAGCCCGGTGTTGCCGCCATCTTCAGGGCCATGTTTGTCTCACTGTGGACACCATAGATGCCGATGGCCTCCACCCGACCCTGAATCCCAGCGAGGGTCTCCTCCGGGGTCTAGCCGCGGGGGCCACCAAGATTGACTACGACGCGGAGGGCCTCCATCCTCCGCTCCAGCATTGGTGCACAAAACCACGTTAGGGAGCAGGAGAGGGACAGTGGCCCTGATGGTAGGAAGGGATACGAGAAACCTTACCTATGACGTGCTCGACGACGCGGCTGGCATGGACGCGGTAGAGAATGGAATCGTTCTCCTACAGCTCCAGCACCATCTCCTTCTCAGCGAGGGTCGCCTTGGCCTACTCCAACTCCACCGGCACAAGGTGCTGGAACGCCAGGTCCGGTGAAGGCCCGCCAGAGGAGATGCGTGCTATCTTGAGGCGGTGACCGCCGTGTCGTGGGAGGCTCGATGCCTCCTTCTCCGTAGACTGGTTCGCTGGCTCCTTGCCGGCCGCCCTTGAGGCCCGGGAAGAGGCTCCGTCCACGGCTGAGTGAGGGTGGATGCGGAGGAGCGAGAGGTTGAAGAGGAGGTAGAAGTTGATCTGTCCTCGGGTAGCTAGAGTGCAGTATTTATGGTATCCCGAGCAGCGAGGGCAATCAATATCCACCTACTCAGCTAACCACCCACACAACTCCATGTGCACCGCCCCGATTCAAACCACGGCATTAGAGTGGACGCCTCTTCCCAGTCCTTAGCGGGGAGCCCTTGACAATTCAACGCACCCGCTCGGCATCGGCATGGAGCCTTCTCGAAGATGGGCCCCCCGTGACCCTGGGCCGATGGCCACGGCCCAACCGGCCGGCGTTGTCGTCCTAGAACCACGACCATCGCGAGAGGCCAAACCGGTCCACCGAGCAAGTAGACATGACAAGCAAAGAAACCCCGTGTGGCTCAGCACAGGGCCCAATCCAGTCGAACCGACCCGAGGGCTGCACAAGGCCAGGACCAACCGAACGGTCCAGAACCAACGTGCGTGGTGTGAAACCAACAAAGCATAAATAACCATAGCCATCCGATTACGCCTTTGGAGGAATCTCCTTTCCTCCAAGGCCTCGGGGGCAACACCCGACGAGTGCGCTCACGCGCACCCACCGGAAGAATAGAGAAGCACTCGGCGACCGACAGGCGTGTCAACTTGGGCATCGCTTGGAGGTCAATCAGCCCATAAAAAAACACTTCTTTTCCTCACTGGCTCGGGGGCTACTGTTGGGGATCAACCAAATGGGTATCCCCTAATCAACTGTTAGACCTCTAATCATACATGCTTAATTGTATTAGGACCGGCCCTGTTAAAGCCTGGCCCACCAGTGGGCTAACCGGCTTTGACGGTCCAGACCCATCAAGCTCGGGCACCAGCCATACGAATGGCGTAGAGCCCGGCCCCACTAGAGGGGCCACGGGACTCCTACCTGAATGGGCAAGCCATTTTGCCTCACCCGAGTGGACTGACGTCACGCCACTCGCCTCTGCGCCCGAGCAGGGTGCACCCGAGCGCGCCCCCAACTTCACCCGCTGACTGGATGAGCCCAGTGGGCCCACCTAGCAACCTTGCACCTCCGCGTGCCCATTCCGATGGGACAGGGCGTGCCGATCGTACCACGGGCGCTACCCCGTGCACGACCGAGGCATGGCCATTGTCTTTCACCATCACTATGGTGCCTAACTTACAGTGGTGAAAGGTACGCCAAGATTGTAACTCTGCCCTCCCCTTGCTTTATAAAGGGGGAGGCAGGGACCCTTCCACCACAAGCGACAGCAAGAGCATAGCTGAAGAGAGCCTGAACACGTCAGACTTCAGGTTCTCCTCCTCTAGGATCCAGTCCCTCCTCTCGGCCACCGAGGCCTAGAAGCGTGACTTAGCCACTTTCTCCCTTTTTCCTTTCTTCACAGAGACTTGGGACTCTCCTCCCTCTCTTGAACCTGCTTTTAACCCCCTACTTTGAGTTTTTGGTGCATTACAACATGAGCTCATGCTCGAACTGGACCTAGGGATTCTTCCCGAACCAGTATAAACACTCGTGTCCACGGTGCATACCATCACAGCCTCCGTACGCGCAACTTTACTAGTCGCTCTGTCTAGACCCCCCGGTCCCGAGACACCGATAGGAGGTCTCGAGGAAGGATGCCAGGCGGCCGCAACGCCACACCCTAAGGGGTTGTGCGCCCAGTGGAGGGGGGTGTTGCCGCCGCCGTCGTTATCTAGTCACCATATCAAGTCCTAGAAGGCTTCCGAAAGAGATTGGTTAGTTAAGAAATCGGAGTTTGTTAGTAGGAAGGGAGAATCCAATCTTATAAGGATCTGCTAGAGTTGCTTAGAGGTCAAGTCCCATAGGAACTATAAATACTAGGAGCATATAATCAGTCAAATCAAATAATAGATGAGCAATTGCTCTCCTTCCTATCTCTCTCCCTCCCCACCCCCCCCCTCCCTCCCCGCACGTGCCCCTTCCTCCCGTGCTGCCACCGCCGACCACCACCCTAACATGTATATGCGCAGGCAGGCACGAAGACGACCGCCTCTGAAAATAGACCATTTTTGGAGGTAATTGTCTTTCGGAGGCGCGCATTCTCCAGCTGCCTTGGTAAATAAAATAAATACCACCGTAAATCGCTTTTGTGAGGCGGTCATATAATTTTTATTGCCTCGGTAAATAAAAATGACTGCATCCATTAATAGCTGGGTATTTTATGAGGTGGTCAAAATTTGTGACCGTCTTGGCTAATGCTTGGACACCGCCTCCTAAAATCATTTGTGTAGTAGTGCTTGTCCCAGGGCTGTGCATTGCCTTGGAAGGTGTCGGAGTCATAGTCTATATGGTGATCTTTGGGGGGCTACTATGTACGTAGTGAAGGGGTGAGAGTTTAAACCCAACGAATGTGAACGCCGATTTGGTGCCTATGCGCCTCTCGGCATTCGGATAGTTGCCGCCATTTTTTTCCACTCAACATAGGCGGTTACCGGTGATGGTCGCCTTAATAACTAGGTGTCGTTGTATGACGTGTTTTTCCCAAAGCTCCTAAACTGAGCCGTCTCTGAAATTGCGTCCATTTAGATAGGCAATTGACTAAGGAACTACCGGTGTAGAGCCCTTTACATAGGCTGATGTTGAGGCTGGGCCTTTTGCATAAGACAAGTGAACTCACCTAGTAGTATATATCATATGTGAACTAGCTTTCACATCCAAACAACTGAATGCATGTAGGGAATGGTCAATTTGGAGCTGAACAATGTACTCCACAAAGGCATCTCGGGGTACAAGTGGTTCGACTTCGTCATCGAATCACAAGGTGCGGCTGTTGCCACAGAACCTGTGACTCTGACATGGAAATTGGATTGCCGCAAACAGGGCGGTAATGCCACAGAAGTTGTGACCCGCAAAATCGCTTTTGATTCCGAGCGCAAGATGGATGTCACCTATTTGGTGATGTCCGATACTGTAAAGGCCGAGGTGGAGGTCAAGCTGCGGCACCGAGGCGGCCCATATGGTTGTCTCACCGCAAGGGAGGACGGAGCTGCAGTTCACGGTGAAATTGCAGCACGCATCGATGGCTTCGATCATCGGATCGTGCTCTTTAGAATTGATATATCGAAGGCTCAAGCCTTAGCACGAGGGTCGACCCTTCAACTGCAGAGGTCTGAAGTTTGGGTGCCACGCGATAAGCGGGTCCATATTGAGATGAAGCACCTGCATGTTACCGCCGGCGACGGAGAGGTGATCAGTATACCTGATAGTCTCAGTTTCGACTTCGGAGAGTTGAGTCCATCTTCGGGAGACAATGACGACAGTGAAGTTAAAGTGAACATCACCTGGGACGACGGCATTCCACAAAATGAGGTAATAAACATCGACGACAATATCTGGAGCGGTGCATGTTTGCCAAATCAGATTACCTGTTTCCTTTTTATTTATAACAAATCATGTTCACCTGATATTTCGTCATTATCCTGCAGAGCACAGTGAAACCTGATGTAGAGTGGACCGTCGGTGATGGTGCACAAGCGTTCACTAGACACATCGAGGATCTGCGTGCAAAGGTCGCCATGGGCAACGACGAGCGTGTCCTCGACGACTACACAGGCACAGATGATCTCAAGGACCGCCCAATACTCGCCAAACCAGGTCATTATTTTATAGAAGCAAAACGGTGTGTCCATATCGAGCTGAAAGCCGAGGAAGAAGATAATGAAACTAGCATGTCCTCGCCAAACAAAAAGAAAAAGAAAAAGAAAGAAAAGGAAACTTGGTCGACAACACTAGCCGTCAGGGATGACAATTGTTCGGGGGTTGGCTTCATGAACCAGACTGGAGTTTGGTACGATCTTGGCTACTTGTCGGGCTACGAGATACTACCTGCCAAGTACAACTCCGTATTCCTAGGCTGGGGAGTCGGCTACAACCGGATATTGCTGGCCAGTGACTGGCGGGAGGAACTTAACAAGGCAACAGGGCAGATGTTCATCACCAAGGACTTTGTGAAGCACGCCGTGCGCACACTGTCGCGCTACCCAGATGTCGAAGATGATATGATGAACCCCAGGATAGCAGTGGTGGCTCTGATGATTGTGTCCTGCGAGTCCGCAAAGTTGGAGGTTCTCCATGAATCCTTTGAAAAAGAATGGGGCAAAAATAAGGTGGAATTTATCACCAAGGATATGAAGGATTGCGTCTTGGCCTGGGAGGAAACGTCAGCAACTTTGGTGCACTGGAAATATCACTTCTATCGTAGTCGACCTGATCAGAGTTCAGACCTAAAGCGGATCAGACTTGCCCTAGAGGCCGTTCACCTCGTGCTCAACCGCCGAGCCTTGCCTCATCAGGTTATTTTTTCACCTTTTTCTTCTAATAAATTAGATTTTGTGTTGACTCTTCATAAATCAAAATACTGTATACTCGCTTCCATCTCAAACAAAAATGCGCGTTCATTTTATCTGAACATTGAGTATGCATTATTACTCTATAATACATCATTTGTCTGTAGATTGTAGCCATAGGTAGTAGATTTTCTTTTTCGCGATCAGATATGCCCTTTTTCACCTTAGGTAGTATATTCAAATATGATGATCGAGTCAAATGACATCAATTTTGTCTCACAAAAATTTTATATCACTAATAGAGTGATTGTTAGCCAGTAGTCCTAACGGAACAAAATATGCCTCTCCTCCTATCTTTGAATGGAGCTAATATTTCACTATCTACTAAGAGTAGTCGTATCTACTAAATACCATCATATGTAGAATTCCATGTTGCCGGCACATACAGAAAACAATGGATAGAAAGGAAATGGTTATAGTGCCAGCACATTGAACTGCAATGAACATCGCCTTGGCATCATAAGATCAATAAACAGATAGCAATGCATAAGATCATCAGTCTATATTTGCATGTTACATAGTCGTATCTACTAAAGTAAACGACATTTAATTCGTCATAAATGTTTTTAATATATATATGGTTATGCTCTATTTTTTCCCTTTCTTATTCTTAATACCTTTGCTTCTGTGTATGCTTTATATGAATAATATACAATATTTGCGCTTCTCTTTCTAGTTCTTTATTAGCTACCTTGTTAGAAATGTGTCAAATATTTATTTGTACTAATGGGGTTACAATAGACTTGTGTTGTAATTAGCAGTATAGGATTAGGTGAGCTAGGTATTGACTCTTGTAACCCGAATCCTCTATAAAAGAAGGAGGGGCTGCAGTTGTAACCCACCACTGGAAAGAGGCAACACATAGTGAAAGGCTCGCAGGGGGCGCTAGCGATTTGGCCGCGCCCCGGGCTGCCGGTGTCATGGTTTCGGGGAGGAGCGCCCATAAGCATTCCCCGGGGATGTAGGCTTGGCCGAACCTCGTTACCAAACATCGAGTCTCCTGTGATGTGTTGTGCGATCTCTTGTAAGCACCTCACCTAGGTAGATACAAGCAATAGCTTCCGCATTAGATGTCGATATCACAACAATTGGTATCAAGAGCTTTAGGTTGATTTGAGTATCTTAGGTGGCAAGGGAAGAGGTGGAGACCTGAGGATCATGCTCCACGGGTGTTGTGGTGTTGTTCAGGGCAGCAAAAGGTGGAGCATGGTGGCGACCGGTGCTCCGATAAGTGGTGTCGGACACTCAAGGCAGGAGGCCTAGACCGTTCGATGGGCTGCAAGTCGGTAAGGATTGGCCAGATGTGGCGGTCGGACCAACACAGTGGCCGGTGAAGGCAGCGCGAGGAGCGTTGGCCTTGGCTCGCGATCCGAGCCGGCAGGGCCAGACGTGGCGGGAGCCGGGTCGATCAGAGTACGGGAGCACCAAGGTGATGGTGGTGCAACTAGGTGAGGCACAGGGGCTGCATCACGACACGGGCTCTATTGGGCTGCGGCAAGATGCGGACGTTGCTGTTAGGGAGAGGGCGTGTGATGGAAGTTGTGATGAAGGTGCAGATGAGATGATCAAAAGGAGACTGGTGGGTTGTGAGCTTGCGTTTGGAGAAGCTCGGCGCATGGCGGGCTGGCTCTGTTTCTTGCAGCATCAAGAAGCGGAGTAGAGTAGTTGCGTGGTGCCAGAGCAAGCGTGCTGGTGGAGCAGCGGCTTGGCTTGCAAGGCTGGTGGAGTGTGAGTGCAAGACCGTGGAAGAGACTTTGGTGTCTGCAAGGAAGCGTGTTGAAGCAGAGCTCGGCCTCCGTATGTGTCAGCAGCATTTAATGGCCAGCAATTGCAACATCTAAGTACTAGCTTCGTTGGTGTGAAAAGGAGAAAATTATGGTGTGCATGCGTGAGAAAGGTCAGGTGCATTAATATGGATTGCATGTGATGGCGCAAGTCCACTCAATGATGCATGCGTGTGTGGAGTCAAAAGTTGCCGGCTGCTGGTGTGTTGTGGCTGCATGTGCACGTTTGTGCACAGTAGTGAGAGGGCTTTCTTTGGATTGTGTGGAGCATTAGGCAGCGTGGAGGGCAGGAAGGCAGCAGCTTGGCACAGGAAGTCACCAGCTAGGCATGCATGGAGTGCTGGCGCGTTTTTTTTCCTTTTCACACGGCAAGGCCTGCTGGAGACGTAGCAAGCAGAATGAGTAGCTCACTCAGTCTAATAAATTAAGAGCAGAGGGGCAAGTTCAGTGCATCGCCAAGGCAGAGCAAAACCAAGGAGCTACACTAGTTAAAAAAATAGTGAGAGCTAGGTGTTTTGCTCGGGGTGGCGGAGCGGGTGAGAGCTAGCAGGCTTAACTCGGTGGTGACCAGGAGTGCTCGAGGTGATCATCACTAAGTATTCTGGAGACCGGCGAGGAGACGCTGATTGGAGCAGACGTCAAGAAGGAGATCCCACAGAAGGTTGATCTGCCTGAGCCGGTTGATAAGGCGGGCGGGTTGGGCGAAGAAGTTTGATGGCAATGGCAACTTCGGTCTGTGGCAAACAAGGGTCAAGGATTTGCTGGCTCAGCAGGGGATCCTAAAGGATTTGCAGGCGAAGAAGCCAAACAAGATGGAAGAAGAAGACTAGGAGGAGATGCAGTTGCAAGCAGCCGCAACCATACAGTTGTGTCTCTCAGATCAGGCCATGTTCCATGTCATGGATTTAACCTCTCCAAAGGAAATCTGGGACAAGCTGGCCACTCAGTATATGTGTAGGACACTGACCACCAAGTTGTATTTGAAGCAGAAGTTGTATGGGCTGAACATGCAGAAGGGGTCAGATCTCGTTGAGCAATTGAACGTCTTCAATCAGTTGGTTGCTGCTCTTGCATGTAGAGAGGTAAACATTGATGATGAAGACAAGGCAATAATTCTTTTGTGCTCTTTACTACCATCTTATGAGCATGTGGTTACTACACTGACATATGGCAAGGAAACCATCAAAATTGAGGACACTACTGCATTGTTGCTTGCTCGCGAACAGAGAAGGAAGAACAATGCAGTGGAAGCACCTCAAGCTGAAGGTTTGCTGGTCAGTGGAGAATCTAGCAGGGGGAAGGTGGAGGCTAAGAGCAAGAGAAAGAAGAAGATGCAGTGTTTCAAGTGCGGAGATAGGGGGAATGTCAAGAAGGAGTGTCCAGGAAAGAAGTAGGCATGTGCTAATGTTGCAGCATCAGTGGGTGACCCTGGATGGTAGTAATCTTTTCTAGTCAGTTGAGAAGGTGGCATTTGCAGCTGCACAAGTTACAAGGGTGCAGTGCTGCAGGTGGAATCACTGATATGGAGTTGCATAGTAGCGGGGCCTTCTAAGGCGGCGGGTTTGAGGCCAAGTCAAACTCGTCGGGCTGCTCTCGTGAAGCGGCAAATTCGACAACTGAAGTCCGAAGTACATGGTTGTTTGCACATGACAAGACTTCAAGGTGGTGAAATATTCACCAAGGTAGAGATTGTTAAAAATGCATCGAATATTTATTTGTACAGTAGACTTGTGTTGTAATTAGCAATATAGGGTTAGATGAGCTAGGTGTTGGCTCTTGTAACCCGGCACCTCTATAAAAGGAGGAGGGGCTGCAGTTGTAATCCACCACTGGAGAGAGGCGACACATAGTGACAGGCTCGCGGGGGTGCTGGCGATTTGGCCGGCACCCCGGGCGACCGGTGTCACGGTTTCGGGGAGGAGCACCCATAAGCATGCCCCGGGGATGTAGGCTTGGCCGAACCTCGTTACCAAACATCGAGTCTCTTGTGATGTGTTGTGCGATCTCTCGTGAGCACCTCACCTAGGTAAATACAAGTAATCACTTCCGCATTAGGCGCCGATATCACAGCATACCTCTAGTACTTGTGCCGCTATTACATTAAGTAGTCCATGTCTTGAGTAAGATCTAAACCTTTTTGGTGGGGTCCGTTAAATTTCCTCCCCCCTCCCCACCCCCACCCCACACACACACACAAACACAAATGATAGGTTAGAACAACTACTCTCCTAGATTGGCAATATTTAGGAGGTTGGGAGCCTGCCTTTCACTTATTTAGGATTGCCACTCAGCCTCACAAAACCTAGGGCAATTGATTTCTCACCATTGGTCAACAAGTGTGAAAGCAGACTTGCAGCATCTGCCATGTTCCTAAACCAGGCTGGAAGATTGGAGGTGATAAATTCAATCCTGACAGCAATGCCAAGCTACTGCATGAGCATTTTCCTGCTACAGAACAATGTAATAGAACAGATTGACAAGTTCAGTAAATTGTGCTTATGGAGGGGTGCAGATATCAATGCAAACCAGAGGCCAAAAGCAGCATGGACCATGGTCACAACAGCAAAAGAGCAGGGAGGGCTGGGAGTGCTTGACATAAAAACACAGAATGAAGCCTTATTGATTAAACATTTAGACAAATTCTTTAACAAGGAAAACATCCCATGGGTATCCCTGGTTTGGGAAAAGCATTACAGTAATGGACAACTGCCAGGGATGCAGAAAAAAAGGTCCATTTGGTGGAGGGATATAATGAAAATGTTGTGCCAGTTTAAAGGAATGGCCAAGGTCAATCCAAGTTATGGAACTCCATGCTTCTTATGGGAGGACCTCTGGTCCGATGAGATACTTAAGCTAAAGTTTCCTGAGCTATTTTCATTTGCCAAAAATAAGAGGATAACTTGGGATAGGGGAAGGAATTAGGCAGCACCACACAACATGTTCCACCTGCCTCTGTCCCAACAGGCACACAACCAAATGATTATGCTGCAGGACTTGCTTGGACAGCATAACTTTGAGGATAGCAAGGATAAATGGGTTTACATCTAGAACTCAGGGAAATACTCAGTAAATAAAGCATACAAACAGCTAAGTGGACAACAACAGGTACACCCTGCATTCAGATGGCTATGGGCATCTTCCTATCAGAACAAGCACAAAGTGTTTTTTTGGCTTGTACTCAAAGACAGAGTGAGTACAAGAGAATTACTAAAAAGGAAAAGAATGGTGCTCCCTGATTACACATGTGTTTATGCAACAATGCAACAGAAGAATCTCTGCAGCACCTATTCCTGGGATGCCCCTTTGCAACTTACTGCTGGGGGGCTATTGGTGTTCACATCGATGAAAGGCTGGAACCATTTCTGTGCTTGCAAAGCATCAAGAATCAGCTAGCAGTCCCCTTCTTCATGGAAATCATCATACTGACTGCATAGTCGATCTGGAAATCAAGGAACGACTTCATTTTCAGGCAAATCAATCCAAATGCAGATCTGGCAGGCAATTACTTTAGAGAAGAGATGAAGCTGCTGCTCCTTCGAGCAAAGAGAAGCTACTCACCAGAAATAGATCAATGGATAGCAAATATCTCCTAGCAAAGCTTTTAGCAGTGCTGATGCTGCTCTTCCTCATCTCCTTCTTTGTTCCCTGAATTGATTAGATTTCCTACCCTTCCTTTTTATTTTTATTTTTGTTGTTGTTATTGTAATTTGTACTTGAAGCTCTTGTTTTAAATAAATGGTGCAGGGGTGCAAGCCCCTCCAGATTCTTCAAAAACATTGGTAATATTTATAAATCATCTCGTCTGATTCTTGATAGTTCATATGCAGATCGACTGGACATACACCATTAAAGATGATGAAAAGGAATACACTGCATTCATCAACAAGCTGCGTACCATTGTCACCAGCCAGGCCGGAGTGCTCCCCGCCAGGCCACGTGATGGACCCATGTGGTGGAACATCCAACTGATAGTGGAGGCCAAGGAAACGACATCATCGATCACCTTAGCCCTCAGGGGTGACGATCTTTGCATATGTGGCTTCAGGAGCCTGGAGAAAAACATTTGGTACCAGACTTACCGCGGCAGCACGTCGTTCGACCAAGAATACGATGCTTTTCCTTTAGCTATATGCATATATGATCCCAAGTACTACTGGTCTAGAGGGTCTTATGGTAGGACCGCTGCCAGGAACGCCGTGTGGGCGCTGTCACACTATTCCTACCAGCCTGAGATCATGGAAGAGGATGGTACTGCCTGTCTTTGGTCGCATCTGGAGACCCTGCAGTTGATGGTGACCTATTCCGCGAGTATCATTAAAGTGCACGAAACCGTCGTACAAGGCTGGCGGCCCAAAAGTAAAAACAAAAATGGGATGACAGCGGACCAGACTCTCCGGGATTTGATGTCATTTTGGAACGGTATATCAAAAAGCGCTCTGGAGCATGATAATAAGCTGCTGGAGGGAATTGGAATCAAGAGCCCTCTACAAGGTGCACAGGAGGTCTTTGCCCTCATAAAAGAAGCGCCTGCGCCTGTGCCTGCATATGAGCCGGATGGGGTCCTTTTCTTTTATTAGAAGTCATGTCGTCTACTGCTCGATCGTTATACAACAATCGGTGTGGCAATTCTGATCATTATCTCAGTGTCTGGTTTCCTCATGTTTTGGTTCACCATGTATCGGTGTGAATGAACCTCCAATAAACATTATTTGTTTCCTTATTTTTGAACTGAAATGTTATTCGTTTCCGTCAAAGCTGTTGCATGCAAGCTACCTCTGTGTCCTGCTCGTTATCATTCTTTGGGCAAAATCTCGGTTGACGTTAGCAATCAAGCTGAATTGAGGTTGCTGCTCAAGTGCAGAGGAAAATTAAGGGAAGAAAGGATTCAGAGACTTGGCAGTTGCTCTGTTTGTTAGGCTTACTCAGGTCAACTAGTGGAACAAAATCATATTATAGATACATAGATAAAAAAGATTGTCAATGGCCGACACAGGCTCAGAATTACTATATTATTAGGTTGATGCCTGTGTGTTGCTACGGTTTCAAAATCTATATAATCATATGTTTTAAAATGCACATAATCATGTGTTTTTTAACTGACACATATAAAAAGAAATGTCATGTGCGTTGCTATGGGTTTCAAAATCCACTAAATTATGTGTATTTTTTAACTAATACATGAAAGAAATACCATGCCCTTTCGCCAGAAAAAAAAAAAAATCATGCGGTAGATCATGATTTTGATTTGAGATATGTATGACCAAACCACCTTGTATTGTCAAGCGCAGCGACTTTAGCTAAGCACCTCCTTATAAACCGATGATTCAAACACTGTTTTGGCCGTTGCTGCTGACCCATTTATCAAATTTGTGTGAAAGACAAAAATTGGAATCTATATACAACTCTTGTTTCAGAGTAATGTTGAGATCCTAGTATCCTACACCAAAATCAATCCCGTAAATTCCATGAACGAATCAGCCTAATTCACAAGTAATCTGAAATCAATGTAAGGGTTACCATGGTTTGTACACATAATTGCTGCATTTGCTTCTTATTAGAAACTTTTCCACACAAAGAATTAACAAGTTCCTATAAACCTAACCTTTTCTCTCCTTCTTTTTTATTTTCTTTTCCCAGACTTGTCTTCTGCTATTTCCCTTGTACACATAATTTAATCATCCTTATTACAAAGTCTCATGGCCAAATACAAATTCATGTGAAAATATATTAAAAAAATTGTAGAAGACTGAATCTTCATGGTTGTAAAACCACGGCCTGTGGACATATCACACAACCAAGCTTGCATGCTAAATGTTAAAAGAAGACTGAAACTTCACAGCAGTGAAACCACGGCCTGTAGACATATCACACAACCAAGCGTACATGCTAAATGTTACATCTGAAAGCATACAGGATGATCTGAACAAGACATATCACACAGCCAGTGGATATATCACACAGCCAGCGGATATATCACACAGCCAGCTAGATGCAAGGTTCAGGTAACCTTTCACAAACAATAGACAAAAGACTGTTCACCAGAGGTCCACAGCCATAGCACAAGACCAACTTAACTATTAGTGCTACACTAATAATCAACCAACTTGAAGATAGTAACACAAACCAGGCTGATTTTTTTTTTATTTTGTTTCGAGGATCTCACCACATAACTCGGTCGCTCTCCTAGGAGAAGCCGCACAAGGGATTGGTAGACGTCGGGAATGGTGCCTGTAAGTTACCGATAGAAGAGCCCGAAAGCACAAGTAAAACCTATAAGAAAGCAAAGAACACCAACATCAATTCCGTGTCAATTGAAACAAGCCAAGGGATTACTGTGTTGTTGGAATGGGGAAAAGGTACGTATAATTTGCATCCTTGCTAAAGGAAATGCATATTTTTCACCAGCTTAATTTGTGTACTGAATGACTCTAAGAAAACAGGTCCGTGAACCTCTATCGCAACCACAAGCTCTCTGTGCAAACACTTAACCATAAATGCAGAGAACTGAAAGTTATTGTGAGTGCGACCATTCTGTTGTCCTAGCTGAAAAAAACCTAGGAAAGGAGAGGAAGAGCATGACAAGTTCAGATTTCTGTACCTGGTAATCTGAAAAAAGCACAGGCTTGTAAAAATTCGATGGCCTTGGAACCATCACCTATAATAAATCAATATTTGTGGAGCAACATCTCATTCTAAATGTTAATCTTTCATTCTATACTCCCAAAAGCAGAAAACTATATAGATTACTTAGGTTGATATATTTGGATACTGCTGTCAATAAACAGATTTCTGGACCAAGTTGAGTGAAATTAAAGATGCATAACTGAAAAGGCAAAAGATGTTACGAATGAAGATGATCCAGAGTAACAACTGCCATAGGTATTTTGACAAACAGGTGGTGAGCACGAGACAATGGCATTAAGAGATTCGACAGAGATGAACCTGGTTAATCACAATAGGTAGGACAGGATCAGATTAGTAGGTAGGGTATGCTGTCTCCTCTACCCTATGCCATCCACAGGGATTTCATCCTAAATAGCACAAGATTCGAAGGAGCTGCATTGGTTGAAGACATCACAACATGCAGGATGAAGTACTTCCGCTGTGCACGATTCGAAGGAAGGCGCTCACGGCGAGGACGACAACGCGGGGGCACGGGGAGATGCCAAGGCCGCACGGGCAGGCCATACGCACGGCGATGACGATAACGTGGGTGCGCAGGGCAAGGGCGACGGCGAGGACGATGGCGTGGCGCAGGGCCAATGCTGCGCGGGCACGAACGACGAGGACGACGGTGCTGGCGCGACCGTGAGTACGTTGCAGTTGAGTCGATGGGGCTCCCGGCATCCTCGACGTCGGCCACGAAGGACGACGCCAGAGCGAACTCCGAGAGGAACGGCGGCCAGATGTAGTTGCGCCAAATTTGAGACCATGGAGGAGGCCAATGTCAACCATGCAGTTCTGCCAGGTAGAACGCTTCCACCCTCAAGTGGGATGTGTCCTCGCCGGATTCGTTGAGCGAGGGAGTGCCGGCGCGACGCACTGCTGCGGCGACCGTGTTTTTAGCTGTGTAAGATTATACCTGAGAGATCATCGGCCGGGTTAGGTCGGGCAGAGACAAAACCCGATGTTCCATTTGCTGGCCTGTAGGAGATGGGACGGCCTGCCGATGCCTCCCTCAGACCCAGTCCCAGCGCTGCTGCTGTCTCGCCGTCTCCTCTCCTGCGCTTCCGCTTGTAGATGCTCGGGCACTGGAGGCGGCGTATAGGTGGGGAGCCGAGGTACTGGCACGCATCGCACGGTCTCCCTCGCTACGGGATCTTGAAGGTAGTGGAGGAGGTCTGGAGAAGCGCGATGGCTGGGCCTGGGCCCTGCCCGCCTGGGGAATCCAGCGCAAGCGGAGGTGCTGCCGATGGTGGTGAGAACGGGAAAGGAAAAAGTCTACTTTACCTCCTCATCTTTTGCCAAAGTCTGATTTGCATCCCTCATCTTAAAAACCAGACACACAGCCTACCTCATCTATCCCAAACCGTGCACATTACCTCATAACCGGTTTCTAGTCTAGCTAGAGAATGCAAGTTGATAGCCGGTTTCTGGGGAAGGGTGCACTCCGCCAGCCAATGGTAAAAGAGGCATTTCCTGAAAAAAAAAGTACAATCAAACAGCCGTAATAGGTAGATTAAACTGTCCGAATCAAACAGTAATTCCCTTGATTTTTCATTACAAACGAACACATCTAGTAATATATCCAAGAACTCATAAACAATATTACATATACAAAACTCCATCAGATTCAGCAATCATGCTCTCCAAGAACAAAAAAAATCATCGAAAACAAATTAAAATTAAGTTTGAGGAAGTACGGAAAACCAACAAATTGATTCCATTGTAAGAAAGTATTTCTCTTAAGAATAGCGCTAAAACTAATTCTTTCAAACGCATCAAAGAAGCTCAGGAGTACAAAAGCGAATCATGCCATCAAAGAGAACGGTGGGATCATGGCCATGCTGCCACTGCGAGAGGCGAGAGGTAGGCACACTGAACAAACCCCTCCCGTCGCGCTGTGGTGGCTTCCTTAGAAAAGCCACCTGCCACCAAATCCCACCGTGCGGTCGTGGAGGGCGCCTCCACTGAGATCCACGAATGGTGGAGTCGGGATGGGTGGCCGCTGCCGCGCGTGCCGCCGTCAGAGAGGAAGGGAGAGTTGCCATCGGATGGATGGGAGGGGGCTTGGGTTCCGCGCGTGCGACCATTAGGGTCGGGGTGGGCTGCCGCTGTCTCCATCGGCCTGTGCAAGGGAGGGCGCCCCCACCTCCATGAACTGGATCTGCGCGACCGCCGTCGGGGTTAAGGGGCGGCCATGTATTGTTTGGTGCTAAAACACATGTGTGTTATTTAGCTTTCCTCAAAAAGGAAAAATATTTCCAAAGTCTTCAATGAGGTTTCTTGCTTTCTACATAAATGGAAATGGCGCATTCTGCTCAAGGAACAAGATAGTGTGAATGCCCTTTTCTGTGTTTGTTTTTCCTTTTGTTTCTCATGGTGTAGCGCGGCTTTTCTAAGCTCCTGGTTATTCGATTCCCCAGAGCAGCAAGGAAGGAGAGTGGCTTCTTGCCGAAGAGAGTGGCGACATGCCGTGTTTCCCCAGCCTTCCTTCTATCCCTCTCTAATCTTCATCGATCTTGCCCCAAATCCATAGTTTCCCTGCTCCAATCATAGATCGACGCTTCATCCTTGTAGATCGGTGATTCTTTTGCCGATCATCGTGGTGTGTTCCAGTCCCTAGTGAGATCCGGTGGTGAGGTCGAGTGGAGCTCGCTGCGGTCCCTGCTTTTCCTCGATTCCACTTACGAGCCTGAATCCGCCGCCCCCTGATTCCATCCCGCCGGTGGAATCCCATTCTCCTGCTCTGCTCCGGTGACACCTGCCCCACCACCGCTCTTCTTTGCCACGCGCTTCCGCCTCCTCAATCTTGCAGTCTCCGCCATGCTTTACCCCCTCAACGACACTCCCAGTTCGAACGACTTCGTCTCCCTTGTCCGCTTCCTCCTTCCGCTTTCGACCATGGTCAATCACAACGATTCCACCTCGGTCCCCTCTCCCATGGAGGAAACTCCGCCCGATCCGCCACATCCTCCACCTCGTACTTCCGCAGTTCGTACTACCACAGTTCCCCACACACCGCCTGGTCCATCACATGCTCCGCCTCCTCCCAGGCCCGTGCCTGTGGTACGCCTCCCTTCCACTGAGCTCATGCCACGCCCATCCCAGCCCCCCTCCAGATTAATCCGCCTGATCCGTCCACACATGCTCCACGCCCCACTGCTCCTTCAATGCATCCAACCACGCCGGCTGATGCAGTGCTCATCCAAGCTCTAGAAGACCTGCAACTTTCAGTTGCTCATGAAACTCCTGCTTCTAGCAGCCAGCAAGATGATGCCTTGATCCTGACCATGAAGTTCAACATTCTCATGAAGGTGGCTGATCCAGAGTATGCACGGCCGGTCACATAGGACATCGCCAGAAGGGATCTCAAGAAAGCCTGGACAGACAGCTACTATGCAGTTGGTGAGGTAAAGAAAAACCTGTTTGTTGCTACTTTTGAAACTGATAGAGCAATGAGATTTGTGCTCCAAAGGCAGCCTTGGACGCTTAGACGTCATCACTTTATTCTGGAGCTCTATGATCGCACTAGACATGTTGATTCTTATCATTATCACCATCTAGAGACTACTGTTAGGCTTTATGGCATCCCACGATACTATAGAACAAATCAGCGAATTCAGGTTATTATTCAGGTTATTGGTCAGCCATCTAACTTCCACCGCTATAATTCAGCTTGTTTGCACTGGCATGATCTTTATGTTCCTGTCAAAGTTAAGATCAATGTGACAAAACCTGCAGTGGACGAAGTGTTTGTAGATGTTTCAGAAACAGATAGAATCATTGTGTTCATTCATTATAAGAGAGTGCAAAGGATTTGCACTTTTTGTGCTGCCTTTTTTCATAACGCAGAAGAATGTCCACTTAGAAGAGCTAAACTCATTGAGAATGATGCAGCAAATAAGGAAACTGAGCTTGAATTTTAAACATATGGAGGATGGGTGACTCAGCTTGATAAAATTGATGATATTATCATGTCCATGATACATGCGCAATTCCAAAGAGCAGATACAGTGAATGCCCCTCCACTAGCTCTGCTCTTAGCTAGTCTCAGACAAGCATTTGCAGATACTCAAGATCAATCTACCTCAGCAGCACAACCTCAGCTGGCTTCCATGGTGCCCTTGGCAAAGAGGCCTCTTGCAATCACGGGTTCACCTGTTACAGAGGGTCAAGCCCAATTGCCCCATCAAATTGATACTGTCATGCAGGATCAACATTAGCAGCCAGCATCAGTGCAGCCACCATCAGCTACTCAGCCAGATCAGGTGCACATTCTGCCAACTCAGGGACAGCAGCAGCCTCATCATGTTCAGATCAACAATCCAGAGCCAGTCACTCAGGTTCAGCCAATGCAGGAGGATCCAATTCTGCATCCTTCACCAATAGTCACAGCAGCCGAGGTGCCACCTATGCAGCAGGATCAAAGGCACAAGCAAACAACAACGGAGACAGTTCAGCTTTATCAACAGTAGACAGTTTAGCTTCAGCAACAGCCTTCCCTTCAGCAGCACCCAGTACAAATCGATCAGCTCCAGGCAGTTCCTACCTCTGTATACAGCCAGTTGCCTCCTCGGCCGCTTCAGATTGCAGGTCCTGGACACCATGAGGTCAGTGAGGGGCTCAATCAGCACAGTGTCCTCATGTCTCAAATCATGCAGGGCCCCAAACTCAGGTGGCTCAACCTCCCCTCCTCACCCATCAAGTTCAAATTGAAGACGAACTTTACCATCAAGTCAATGATGCAATGATCCAGCAATTTGGCCTCAGGGGGTAACAAATCAGATGCTGTTTGGTCAAGGGAGCCAGGTGCTGCCATCGTATCCAGTTGACCCAGGGGCATTCTTGGGAAATTATTCCTTTCAGGAGTCAGGGGCAGTTTTGCAAACTCAAAATATTCAGGGGGTGCTCTGCAAGCTATGTTTGCTACTACTCCAGCTATATTACAATCCACTCAGCTTCCTCGCACTTCCAATGTGATTCCTTCTCTTCTTCCTCATGAGGCTCATATTACTCCTCCCACTGTTCATGTTGCCCAGGCAACTACTACCATGGCGATACATACTACTTATACCACCACTTTACTCACTTCCGCTCAGCCTATCCACACTCCTTTTCCTCCTTCCTCCGGCAGTCATGCCCCCCGTCCCCCTCTACCACCGAATCGCCATGGCCTCACTGGGAGAGCTGAGGGAGGCACCTCCAACCCGCTCCGCGATGGATCTGGGCAGCAGCAGCGCTGATCCACTCGATCCCGTGATGATCCACCGTCACCACAGCGCTCCCGCTTGGGATCCTCCGAGCCCACACGCCGTCGCTGACCGCGAGCCTCCACGCCGCCACCGTTATGTGATTCCGGAGATCTGCATCACCATTTCGACCTGCGCCGCCGAGTCAACTCTGGCCACTACATCAGCATCAGGCCTCAGCTTCCTCAGCGTCCCCTGGGGGAGGGCGACGTCTTCCCCAACAGGACGCGGCGGCAGTTGGAGCTCTAGGTTGAGATTGACGATTCTCAGTCTGATACTAGCTCTATATGATCCACTGGGCGCCAGCGTTCCGGTGGACGTCGTGCCGGCTCCGGTGGTCGCGCTCGGCCTCAACGTTGGGATGTCAGGCCTGTTGGGCAGCCTCCTGGGATTCGAGCTCTCGCTGGCTCTTCTGGGGGCTGCCTCCAGGTGGCCAGCCAAGCTCTCATGGTGGACTTCGCCAACAGTCCTCGCCAGACCTTCGTTGCCACTCTTTTCAGTGATGGTGGTTGCAGCGCTCTGGCTGAGGCTATGTGGGCCGCTGCGCCGCAAGCTCAGCAACATTTGACGGTGGATCCATTCCTCGGCGTTATTCAGGAGGGCCGAATCTACATCGACCCCGCGATGGCTGTGTTTCAGTACCATGGTGTGCATGACCTTCCTTTCCGGGGGCTGGGTCTTCACACTGATCTTCGCCATGGCGTACAGGAGGAACAAGCCGGTCCTGCAGTTCCGGATTCAGCTTCTGCTGATGCTAAGGGTGATGTGGTGGGCAGTGAACACCATCCTCGATCTGCTTCTGATCAGGCCAGGGCGCCGGCCTCAAGGGCATCGGGTGCCCCATGAACCTACTGGTGTGGAACTGCCAGGGATCAGGAGGATCCCTGCATAGTTCGAAAATGCAACACCTCCAATGCTTGCTCATCTCCACCAAAGCTCAGGTTTGCTTTCTTTCAGAAACTAGGATAACTCTATCTCTCGTACTTCGATTATTAAACGCTTTAACATGTCCGATGCTTTTGTAGTTCCTGCGCAGGGTCAATCTGGGGGCCTTTGGCTTACTTGGACCCAAGCTCTAGCCATCACCATAGTTGATAGTGATCACCACTTTATATTAGCCTTGTGTAATAGTACTTCTAATGTTGATCAGTTTGTCCTAGTTTGTATTTATGGTGATCCTCATCACCGTAGTACCTCTACTATCTAGACAAGGGTTTTTTGTTGTAAATCATAGCAACCTTCCTATCTTAGCTATGGGTGACATGAACGAACTTATGGATGTTAATGAGAAATGTGGTCCGGGTAGACCTGATATTAGACGTATTAACCTGTTTTGTGATTATGTGAAGCAGTGTGGCTTTTTGGATTTGGGGTACAGTGGCCCGGTTTACACTTGGACGAACAAGCATTTCAGTACCACCCTGACTTTCTAGCGACTTGATCGTTCTTTGGCAAATGTTGAATGGTGCATAGCTTATCCGCGAACAACCGTGTATCATTTGCCTATGTTACGTGGTGACCATGCACTGATTCTTACTATGCTTGATTCTAACCATCCTAGAACTAATGCTGTATTTCGTTTTGAAAACTGGTGGTTGATGGAACAGGATTATGCAGATGTTGCCAAGGCTAGCTGGATGAAATCCTCCAATCGTACCTTCCACCACAAAACCAAGTACCTAGGTACAGACCTGAACAAATGGGGAAAAAACAAACCTAGCCTTTCCAAGCAATTAGGAGATATTTAAAGCCTCTTTCTTCAGCATCAATCAAAGCCACCTCATCAGCAAGATTTTGACATTCAGAAGCATCTTGCAGCCCAACACAATGAACTCCTCACTAAAGATGAGGAATACCACCTACAGAGAGCAAAAAAGAAATAGGCCTGGCTTGGAGATAGAAATACTACTTTCTTTCATCAGTCCATTATCAAGAGGAATAGAAAAAACACAATTGCCTACCTACAGAATCCTGGTGGCAGTGACTCCACTACTCCTGACCAGATCTCTACTACTCTTATCAACTACTTCTATGATATTTTGGTATTACTCACACTAATCATAACACTATGCCTAGTCCTCTTTTGCAGGAATACATTCAATCATGCAACCAGAGTCCACAGGTGTCACACGGGCTCCATTCAAATGATCAAGACTCAAATTCCTAAGAACCTCTACAACAGGACCTGCACCTCTTCACCAATTCAACACCGACTATACAAGAGCTCCACCATATCATTAAAGGTATGCGTAACAATGCTTCTCCAGGCCCTGATGGACTTAATGCTGCCTTCTACAAAGCCTCCTGGGATTGGCTTTCTAAGGATATACACCAGCTTGTAAGTGATTTCTATTCAACTGCTTTCCTTAGTCAAGAGATTAATCAGACCTATATCGCCCTCATTCCTAAAAAGATGCAGCCCATAGTTCCTCAAGACTTTTGACCGATCAGCCTTTGTAATGTGGTTTATCGTCTTATTGCCAAATCTTTAGCTGATCGTCTTAAACCCCATCTACCTAATTTCATTGACCAAGCTCAATCTGCTTTTATCAAAAACAGACATATTTCTTCAAATATTATTGTTACTCAGGAAATAATCCATTCCTTTGGTCTAAAAAGTTGGAATTGTAGGGCCTTTATCCTCAAAATAGACTTGGCCAAAGCTTTTGACAGGTTAAGCTGGGACTTCCTCACTAAAGCACTTCAAAGATTGGGACTACATCAGCATTTCATAAGTCTTGTTCGAGCTTGCTTCACTACTGCTTCTATGGCTATTCTAGTCAATGGACAGCCCATTGGCTACTTTAGCCCCAAACAAGGTATTCAACAAGGCTGCCCTCTTTCCCCCATTTCTCTTTGCTGTAGCCATAAATGAATTATCTATTGTGTTAAATAATGCTATGCAGGCTGCAAATCTTACTGGCATTACTTTGGGACCTAACTGCCCCCCAATCCATTCCTTACTTTTTGCTGATGATTTAATCCTTTGTGGTGCAGCTACTACCCAAGAGGCCAATTCCATCAATCAAATCCTTAATGACTTTTGCCACCACTCTGGCCAAATTCCTAATCTTTCCAAATCCTATATTTACTTCAGCCACAATGTGGATAATGCCACCAAGAATAATATTAGAAACATTTTTCCTGTTCCTAATTTGCTCCCTAATACCATGCACCTTGGCCACCCAATTATTTTCAACCACAGAGACAAAAACCGTGCCTACCACTTCATTTATAACAAATTCCTTGCCAAACTCACTACTGTTAAAGCCAACAAGCTTAACCATGCTGGGCGTCTTACATATATTCAATCCGTGCTTTCTTCCATTCCTATGTACTACATGTCCACAGTGCTATTCTCCAACAATTTCATTCAGAAAATTAACTCTGTTTTAAGACGCTTCTGGTGGGCACGTGTGCAAGATGATGACCCTACCAATCCTATTGCTCACAGGTCTTGGGATGACATTTGTCAATCCAATGATAATGGGGGGTTAGGAATTAGAGATTTACACACTGTTAACAAAAGTCTACTTATTCATACTGCTTATAATGTGGCTAACTCTAAGAATCAGTTTCTTTCTGCAGTTCTCAAAGCAAAATATTATCCCTACTCCTCCTTTTGGACAGCAAAGAATACAGGAACCAAGTCCATTTTCTAGGCCTCCCTAAAATAGGTTAAAAAAGATCTCCTCGACAATGTCACACTTTAGATCCATGCAGGTGATTCCTCCATTTGGTCCACACCTTGGTGTCCCTGTTGGAAATCCATCCACAGTCAACTCCTGGACCCTATTATTACTAACCCTTTACCTCCCACTATTTTTGTCGGCGCAAAAACATGACTCATTCATGCCGACGGTCCTCTCACAAGCTAGACAGACCAGAGCGCATATGTCTCCGATCCCCGTGGCTATCTCCAGCAGTTGATCCGGTCGATCTGAGGCGTGCCAGTCAATTTGACCCTGAAATTGACAAGGAGGAAAAGAATAGCCAAATTATGGAACCTGCCGGTGTGATTCCAGACAGTTCCTCATGTATGGCTAAATAGCCGATCTGATTAGGGCATTGACTAGAGAGTCAACTTCCAACATGCATTCGTAGATAAAACTGATAAATAAATATGCATTGATAATGTAACTAATCATGACATGGTATGGACAACAGAAGGAATATAAACCATGCACGAAACGTACTATAAATAGTAAAGAACTAGTTAAACCGGCTGTCTGAGTACGCGTGAAGGGAACAAAACTATTAGCCGGTCTAATCTATTTGATACAGTCATGTGAAGGTAAATCGGCTAACTTAGCCGATACCGACGTGAGAAAGAACTAAGTACATAAACAATGTTTAATCATCTACGCCCTAGAACGCGCACACGTCACGAACAAGATTGATAGGATCTAGCTAATGCCAGCACAAGATCGATCATCAAAACAAAAGATCTAGATGACACAAGCATTGATGACAATCGAATCTAAAAGATATGAGCCAAATCTACCAACCTTGATCGGGCAAAAATGTTCTTGCAATAAAATAAACAATAAAAAACCTAACAACATCGATAACTTGATGAATCTACTAGGTTGCCAAGCCTAGAAGAGCCGATAACTAGCAATGGTAACTTGATGAATCTACTAGGTTGCCAAGCCTAGAAGAGCCGCTAACTTGCAATGGTAACTTAATGAATCTACTAGATTGCCAAATCTAGCAGAGCCAATAACTAGCCTATGCTACCGCATACAATAGGAGGTCGAACCGGCCCTATCAAATGATAACACAAACTGTTAGCAAGTGCCAATACATAGATAAGAGGTCGAACCGGCCAAATCTAGTATAAACACGTGCCCCTTGGCCATACCGATGTGTCAATAGGAGGTCGAACCGGCCCTATCTAACATAAGTAAAAGCCATGATGATACTTACAGAGCAAGTGAGAGGTCGAACCAGCCAAGCTTGATGAAAATACGCTAAGATCCTAAAGGCTAAGGGTTTGGTGGCTGGAGCCGGAAAATTGTATTGATTGTCGAGAGAGAGATTACAATGTGTCAGGGCTTACATATTTATACCCTGGGCTTTGATCGAGTCCTACTCTGTTAAGACTAGCAAATAAGGGAAAAGATTAAAAACTACCTATTCTAGATAACTTGGGCCCTACTATTCCTATACCGTAGAATCCCGCTTCATTGTCGTGCAGCTCTGTAACCGGATCGGAGTCGACGTAGTCCATGCGCTTCTTCGAACAGCCAATTTCATTTTACCGATTCCTTTAGCCTATTCCCCAAATTCAGCTGCTTTCAGTGTCTAGTCGACTCTAGCAATTCTTTCCCCAAAAATTTGCTTGCGCTCTCACCAGTCCAAATTTTGGTGCAAACACATGGCCCCAATTTTGGGAGAAAACTAGTTTTATTCCAAAATTTCCTGACTTCTGCGCTCAATCATCTTTCAGATCCTACTCTGAATACTTTGCAACTCTGGGCATCAAACTCTACCGGTCAAGAAGATTTCTTCAATGGCGGATTCGATCCCTGAGATTCGGATAGCAACTCCAAGCCTCATCCCATCGGTAATACTGATCCTCTGCTTCATAATCCTCAGATTTTGCTTCAAATATTTAATTCTAGACCCTCCATAGGAATCTCGTGATGAACTACTTATTCCTAGCTCACACAATACCTATTATTTGGGTCCCATGGGTGGCGCGGATCCGGTTGACTTCATTACCGAGGAAACTCGACAGATCCCTTTCAAAGATTTAGTTGTGAGTTCGACTCATGGAGCAATGCTTTTAGGAATTGGCCTCATATCCCAGTTTGGGTGGCGAGATTGGCTTTTGAGAGTTGGAGAAAAGAAAGGCAAGTTCGGGTTGATGCAAAAATTCATCGGTGCATCACTCTTTCTTTTTCGAAATGGAGAAAAATGAGTCAATGTTGATAGCTGCATCATACTTCGGTCCAATTTTGTTAATGCCTTCATGTCCGGTCATGGACCAATGACAGTCACTCTCGATATTTTCATGTTGATCGGATTGGAGGTCACTGGTTCTATCAATCCTCATGCTTTTCTAGGCAAAGGACAGAAATCTTTAGGCAAAATTTCTGACTTGAAAACTTGGCTTCGCCTTTATCAAGCACTTTTCAAAGACCACCGAGATATGTAGATGAAAAAGAGCACATTGCTTTCCTCAATATGTGGCTTGAAAAATTCTTCTTTTGTGGAACTGCTCTTGCACCAACTCTCAATAATGTAGCTTTGCGTAAAAAATTAGGCACGCCCGAGAGAAAATCCGATGGGAAAATTGCTTCTTGGTGCCTTCTACGACTTAATGAATAGAATGTCGCCCAAACTCTTAACTAACGCCAAGGTTGGTCTTATTCCTGGTCCTTGGTGGTTACTCCTGCTTTGGTTAAATTTGTATATGTACAAATTTGTGAGGCCAGATCTCAGGGATCTATCTTTTCCTTGCTCTGATTACTTAGAAAATTCTGAAGAGTCCAATAGAAGGAAAAGAGAGTGTACCAATTATGGTGAAGCAGCTTCCTCTTATCTTGTTGATCTCTCCAAGGGAGAATTCTTCAAATCATTCTATACAGGCTTTCACGAAGAGTCATTGGTATGGCTGCCATATATTGAGGACCAGGAAAACAATCTACACCTACCAGTAGATTTCAGATTTGAAGCTGAAGAACTAGATGATGTGGCTATAGGCATCTTTAATTGTTTCATCAGACCCTGCACTCTTCCTATGAATTTCAGACATGGATGACGCAAGACTCCAAGTGATCCTAAAACATCACCTTCTTATGAGTTTTATAACCCAAGTTTTGTAGCTCATCAATTCGGCCTTGGACACATTCCTCCTCTTCTCTTCTTTGCAAATAAGCTCAAACCGAGAGAGATAATCAACAATGCTTTGGAAGCGAGGAAAGTTTTTGATCTTGGGTCAGCCTTTCCATCATATAACGTCCATCAATGGGTGAAGGTCAAGGATACTTATCTTTCTTTTGATGGATGGTGGAATGAATGGAAGGCGCATTTATTCTGCGGGGCCGTTCATCCAATATGCAAACGATTGGACACGTCTTATGAGTCTGAAGGAGAGGTAAACACTTCCCTATATCAGTTCCTTTGGCCTTTTATTCTCATACTAATGTTTGCCTGGTTAGGAAGAAGAACTCCAGGCTCCTTCTATCGATAATAGGAACAGACATGTACACTACTTGATCCCTTGCCCGAGAACAAGGCTGGGTTCTGATGCTCCTTCTTTGAAGACTTTTATGAACACATATGCTGCTCGGCTGAAGCCACCAAAACGTCAAAAACTAATCCCTGAGAGCCCTCAAGCAGAACCTAAGAAAAGAAGGACTGGGCCATCCAAGGTTTAGCCAATTTCCTTTTAAGTTCTACTTTAAAACTGGCTATTGATTACTCCTTTTGCAGAAAGTTCAAGATGTCAGCACTGCTTCTAAAGCGTTGTCCCCAAATCTTCAGTTGGCAGATACTAACAATGTTTCTCAAGGATCAAAGGTAAAACTCTCTTCAGAATTGCCAGAATTGACTTGTTTTAACTGATATTTTAAGCAAGGAAACAACACCGAATCCCCGGAATAGAACTCCTTGCTCAACGAGGCTATCGATTCTTCAAGCCGAATCAATTTGAAGGTGAGGATTTGAAATTTCCTGTTCTCTTTGTTTTAGCTTATCGACAATTTTACCTCGGGACTGTAGATACAACATTTGAGGTTGCTGATCCTCTACTCTCTTCTGGTCATACAATCGTTGCTAAGCCAGGTTTTCAACAAATAAATGAAGCATCACCGGCTATTTCTCATGATAAGGTAAAATTGTCAACCTTTGTAATGATTAAACTTGCATTTCCTTACCAATATTCAATCTGCATCGACGCTCTTTCTCCTTCACTGCCTGATTATGGCATAGATTTTTCCAAGCATTTCGATGAAGAAGAAGTTTCCTCTCTGTTTCGGGTTGAAACTTCTGCTACACCAGCATTGACCTAACTAAAGGATATTTTGCCTCTTCTTCAAAACACAGCAGATTTTCTTCAGAACTCTCACACCATTAGCCAGACTATTAGTGAGGTTGAGGACCTTCTTCTTTTAGATCTTCTTGGACCACTTTCTAAAATCTCTGCCATCAATGTTGTGGCCCTAAGATTAAGGCAAGCACAAGAAGTTGTCCGAAACACACCACTTTATTAGAGGAAAAAACTTCCAATGTGGCCAATGTCAAAGTTTTAAGCTCTTCCTTGGAGAACCTTCAGAAATCAGCAGAGGGCATAAAACCGGACCTTGCTACTCTTCAAGCCAAAAGAGCCGCATTGGAACAAGAGCTTCAAGAAATGAAAATTGCTATTAGTCGAAAGAATCAGCTTTAGCCCCAATCATGGATGATTTGAAACTGAAGAAGAAGGAGTTAGCCGATTCTGTTCAGTCAGGCAGACAAATCATGAAAAGCCTGAAGACTTTATCTGCATCTCTAGATAATGACAAACTTCTACTAGCTCAGGTTGATTCTGCCAGGAAAAATGCCCTTGATGCATTGAAGAACTTCTTTGATTTGTAACTTATCACTTTCTGTGACAGAGCATTAAACTCCTGCATGTTGTAACTTATGCTGCCTCACAACTTTAACAGCAATATTTTGTCCTTTCAGGATAGCCGATTTGCTATTCTCTCAATTCCGATATTGACGAACGGCTTCTCTGTTTAACCCTTTTAGCCGACGGCTTGTCCCGATCTTGTTTTCCCGATTGATTAAATGGTACAAAATAACAAGTCTTTCGAGAATGCGCTTGGGCTGATTTGACCGGCCACTTGATTACCCGCTTGTATGGTGTTGCAATTAATGGCGATCTGCTGATTCACTTTTATACGCAACCTCTCCGCTTTCTCCGTCTTTGAACCCCAAAAAAAACTTTTCTTTTCAAGAAAACTCCAACCTCCGAGTAGCACTCATGGCGGACCGTAACAACAAACGCCTAGCGGAGGAGGAGGAAGTGAGCACTCACCGCATTGTTCGTCCTCACATCCGGTAATCCATCCTTCATCAATCGATTCCTCTATTCTTGAATCCTAATTTCTCGTCTTTTAGGTTGGATGGCGAGGGCCCGTCCAATGTTGCTGCTGTTTTAATAGGGGTTCCGGCTGCACTCGTTGCACCGGTGGCAGCTCAGATACCAGGGATTGGCCCTGGTTTGATTGGAATTGCTCCAGTGGAATCTGGCGAGTCTGCCACGGGGTCGGAGTTCTCCACGGGGTCCACCAAGGTGTCTGTAGCACCGTATGACCGCACCTACTGGGAGCAGAGGGAGATGGAGGCCCGCTATGATGAGACCGTCAAGGAGCTGGCTCGTATGCAGAGCATTCTTGCTGATTTCCAGTCTGCTCTTCTATCAGCTCAGCAGGCAGCTAAAACAGCTACCAATCGGCAAATCTTTGCCGATGCTCGCGTTGTGGGTAAGTATAACACTTTAGTTCTCTGATCTTTGGTGTGTCCTAGCAATTAGCCTTTTTATTCGATTCTTCAGATCTCACAAGGCGCTTCGAGGAGCTTCAGCTTGCTAGGAATGCCGCTGCGGCCGCTGTGCACGCCCCTGGAGAAACCATTGCTCAGAGGTTGAAGACTGTCCACGCCAGGGTGCATGAAGTGGCCAATCAAGGTATCATCATAGGCACCTCTTTTGCTCTGGCTGCTGTTCAGGCGCGCACAGGCTTGGATTTGCAGGACTTGGATGTGACACCGCAGATTGCAAATGCCATTGATGCCAACTCTGAGCGCTTTGAAGTAGCAGCGGAAGCAATTGCCCAATTGGCCTCAACACACTATGTCATCGGCAGACTTCCTTAGTGAACATGTAGTGTGATGTCGGCTTTTGTAGGAGCTTCAACTTTTGTGGGAAATCCGTGTGAATGAATAGTCACTCTTTGTAATATATCTTCTGAATCGAACCACTTATGTCTCTTAATCAAAACATTTGTGTTTTGTTTTATTTTCCTCTAAAGGCGATGCATATCGCATTGGCTATTACCAACATTCTGTTGTTTTTTTTTGCTGAAGGCGATACCAATGTATCGGCTATTTATGTTTGATATTTTGCTTAATAATCTATCTTAAAATCTAAAACAAGCCGATTGCCCCTAGACATTTAAAACTATCTCAAAATGATAGTTTAATAATGTCTGGCTGCATTATTTGTCCATATCAGCTATTACAACCCATGTCTTTTCTAAAAGATACTTTCGGAGCCAACGGCACGAGCCAGCTGTTGATCATCATCATTGATTGTTATGAAATCTCCATGAAACTCTTTTCCAGAAAAACACTCAAAACTTTCCAAGTCCTAATAAACATGATCAATGGATGAGATGTTGATGGAATCATTGGCAGGCACAACCTCAATGTCATTGTCAATCCACTGAATTATATGTTGATGCATGGTTGAGGGTATGCAGCAATTGGCGTGAATCCAATCTCTTCCAAGAAGCAGACTGTAAAATCCTTTTCCATTGATGACAAAGAACGTGGTGATCAATGTCTTGCTGCCAATTGTTAACTCAACGCTTATTGCCCCCCGAGTAACAGACACATTTCCTCCAAAATCTCTTAACTACATATCCATCTTGATCAAATCTTCAGGAGTCTTGCCCAACTTTCTAAATGTCGAATAAGGCATAAGGTTGACTGCAGCACCCCATCTACCAAAGATCTTATTCATAGGTTTTCCATCAACTAATCCCTTGACATATAAAGCTTTTAAATGACGATACCGCATTGGTTTATCAAATACCGCTTGGGACGTGAGGGCCAAATAAGCAGCTACTTCTTCGTACTCTGATTCACCAAAGTCGAATAGACTTCTTGATCTCTCGATGCCCTGAACTCAAGAAAAATACATTGCATTCCAATAGGAGCCGATTTGCCTCGATTCGGCCGTTTGTTTGGCTTTCCAAACTTGTGCTTTCTTGATTCTCTTAGTCTTTTCTAGTTTGATTTCGGTCTCTCTTAACCGTTGAACTCTTCTCTTCTCGACTTCTAGAAAGACCATTCGGGCACCATTGGTTTTCTTGCCAAACATGTTGTACTTCTTCCATTTCCTCATCATAGGCATCACAACGATCATGAATCCTACACTTATTAATGCGCCGATCTTCCATAGGTTGTCCAAGTCTTTCATGAATAGACCGGCAGTTGGTTTGTGATTGCCGATATCCCCTATGCTGGTCAATGCATTCAGTGCAGTCTCTCTTGGTTGGCAATCTCAAACCTTCGTTCCAGCAATGCCTGAAGAAAGGACAGTTCCAATGTGATTCAGCTTGTTCACTTTCATACCATTCTTCCTTAAGCATCCTTAAGCACTCTTGCTCTTCAACCCATCTTCTATGATCCTTCTCTTGCTGCCTCTACCACTTGTTAAGAAGAATATGAGATATGATACGAGATCTTCTTTCAGCCGATGCAGAAAACTTAGGCTGGTCAAATCGGCTATTTTGCTTCTCATGTCTTCTCTTGATTTCCCGATACTCTTCATCAGTGAGCTGCAATCTTTTATCTACTGATCCTGATTCTTTTGCTCTAGCAGAAGTCAGCACTTTAGCTTTGCCTTTTGGAAGAATTGCATCAGCCATTGCAGAACCTAAGGGACTCTGATCAACCTTCATCGTCGAAAGTTAACTTTCCGGCCTCAATGGCTTTCTGTATTTGCCTCCTAAACACATTACACTCATTGGTGGAGTGAGAAGTAGAATTATGAGCCTTGTAATATTTCTTCCCCTTTATCTCCTCAGCACTGAGTCGTTCATGTAACACTTTGATCAAGCCTTTGTTCAGCAAATACTCGAAGATTTTGTCAGCCTTTGAGGTATCAAAATCAAATTTCTCCTGTGTTCTACCCCAAGGATGATCAATAACACACTCCTTTTTGAGGTTCCACTCAATAGCATCAACCTCTTCTGTTTCATGGTCTGAACCATACTGCACTAGATCCTTATAATATCCAGCCACATTGGCTACCTTCTGAAATCGGTTCTGCTAGAATGCTGGTTGCACAAATTCAGAAACTACAGCCACTCTGTGTGCAAGTGCTCCAAGATTATCAAAGTGCATGTCGACCAGCTTCTCCCTCAGGTATGGTTGCATCCCTTGAATCGACAATTTTGCAAACTGGCGGTCAGACAGGTTCAGCGAAAAGCACAAACTCTTCATTTACCTGAATCTCTAAAGGTAGTCAAGGCCTGACTCATTATTCTTCATTCTGACGCTAGTCAAGTCATCAATGTCATTCTCCACAGTCCCATTAAAGAAGTAAGGAACTTGCTCTCTAGGTTGTCCCAAGTGTTGATAGAATTTCTCAGCAAGGACGAATACCAAGTGAAAGCAGGTCCCGACAGTGACAAAGCAAAGAACCTGACTCTGTGAATTTCTTCAGTTGCAGCATCGCCTAATTGAGCCAGATACTTGCTTATGTGCTCCATCGTGCTAGTGTTGTCTTCTCCAGTGAACTTGGAGAATTATGGAATTCTATAGTTGCGCGGGAGCTCCAGACGGTTGTACCATTCAGGGTATGGCATGCTGTATGATCTAGAATGACTTCTCTTCATGCCAAACTCCTTCTCCATCACTTCAGCAAGCTTCTTGATCAACTGATCATTTGGATCGGCAGATCCTCTGATGTTTGGGCAAGGAGTCATTCCCTAATGATTGTAGCTTGAGACATTTGCAAAACCTGCTGGTGGTTCATTGTCTCCTTCTGGGGCCTGAAAAGCTTCTCCTCTCATAGCTTGATTCACATGGTAATTGATACTTCTTCTGATCCTATCGACTGAAGGAGCTATTTTTTGAGCCGAAGGTGGTACATCTGAAGTTGTACCAAAATTAGGCGGAGGACCACCCTTCGGCAGTTGTACATGAGCTGCACTGCCACTTACACCTCCACTGGAACCTGATGCCATGTTCATCTTGGTGGAGTCTTGTGCACCATCACCAGCACCTGGTTTTGTCTTCAGATTGAAGTAAGTGGGCCCAAACTGGTCGACAGGAAAACCAGCAAAGACATCCTTCATGATATTACTGAACGTATTCAGAAAGTACGCTTGATGATTTGTGATGGCTTCGTGTATGATCTTGTTCAAATGATCTATCAAGAACTGTTTGTCTTCATCATCTCCTGCAACAGTCTCTCCTGCCATCAAGATCCTGGGCATTGGTTGCTTCAAGACGACTGTGCCACCATGAATTGTTCCAAAGCAAGCCAGGCACTGCTGCACTAGTTGTTCAGTAGCTGTCTCAATTGCTTTCTTTTGGTCTGCATCAAGTTTTTCTTGGGTGACGTCGAGGATGTTGTTGACATTGAGATCAGATGAATTTGTAGGAGCCATTGTTGACGGTTGTGTGTCCCACCGGGCATGCCAAAAAGAGTGTCGGCGCAAAAACGTGACTCCTTCATGCCGACGGTCCTCTCGCAAGCCGGACGTACCGAGCGTGTATGTCTCCAATCCCCGCGGCTATCTCCAGCAGTTGATCCGGTCGATCTGAGGCGTGCCAGTCAATTTGACCCTAAAATTGACAAGGAGGAAAAGAATAGTCAAATTATGAAACCTACCAGTGTGATTCTAGACAGTTCCTCATGTATGGCTAAAGAGCCGATCTGATCAGGGCATTGACTAGAGAGTCAACATCCAACATGCATTCGTAGATAAAACTGATAAATAAATATGCATTGGTAAAGTAACTAATCATGACATGGTATGGATAATAGAAGGAATATAAACCATGCAAGAAACGTACTATAAATAGTAAAGAACTAGTTAAACCGGCTGTGTGAGTATGCGTGAAGGGAACAAAACTATTAGCCGATCTAATCTATTCGATACAGCCATGTGAAGGTAAATCGGCTAACTTAGCCGATACTGACGTGAGAACGAACTAAGTACATAAACAATGTTTAATCATCTACGCCCTAGAATGCGCACACATCACGAACAAGATTGATAGGATCTAGCTAATGCAAGCACAAGATCGATCATCAAAACAAAAGATCTAGATGACACAAGCATTGATGACAATCGAATCTAAAAGATATGAGCCAAATCTACCAATCTTGATCGGGCAAAAATGTTGTTACAATAAAATAAACAATAAAAACTTAACAACATCGATAACTTGATGAATCTACTAGGTTGCCAAGCCTAGAAGAGCCGATAACTAGCAATGGTAACTTGATAAATCTACTAGGTCGCCAAGCCTAGAAGAGCCGATAACTAGCAGTGGTAACTTAATGAATCTACTAGATTGCCAAATCTAGCAGAGCCGATAACTAGCCTATGCTACCGCATACAATAGGAGGTCGAACCGGCCTTATCAAATCATAACACAAACTGTTAGCAAGTGCCAATACATAGATAAGAGGTCGAACCGGCCAAATCTAGCATAAACACGTGCCCCTTGGCCATACGGATGTGTCAATAGGAGGTCGAACCGGCCCTATCTAACATAAGTAAAAGCCATGACGATACTTAAAGAGCAAGCGAGAGGTCGAACCAGCCAACTTGATGAAAATACGCCGAGATCCTAAAGGCTAAGGTTTGGTGGCCGGAGCCGGAAAATTGTATTGATTGTTGAGAGAGAGATTACAATTTGCCGGGGCTTACATATTTATACCCTGAGCTTTGATCGAGTCCTACTCTATTACGACTTGCAAATAAGGGAAAAGACTAAAAACTGCCTATTCTAGATAACTTGGGCCCTACTATTCCCGTACTGTAGAATCCCACTTCATTGTCGTGCAGCTCCTGTGTAACCGGATTGGAGTCGACGTAGTCCATATGCTTCTTCGAACAGCCAATTTCATTTTACCGATTCCTTTAGTCGATTCCCCAAATTCGGCTGCTTTCAGTGTCTGGTCGACTCTGGCAATTCTTTCCCCGAAAATTTGCTTGCGCTCTCGCCAGTCCAAATTTTGGTGCAAACAGTTTCTGATCTTTGGTTGCCAAATACTCAGAATTGGAACATCCCTTTATTGAATCATACTTTTGATAACCAAGCTGTCTAGGAAATCAGAAGCATAAGCACAATGCCTCAAAAATACCCCAGACATCCTTAGATGGTACCCTCACATAATGGTATTTGTACTACTAAAAGTATTTATAGACACCTTGCAGCTCAGAATCAGGTGCAATTACCCATTCAAGGGTCAAGGAGCATCCTTCCTCAAGTCAATCACATCATGAAAAAGGTATGGAAAATAAAACAACTCCCCCCTATCATTAAAACTTTTACTTGGAGGATGATTAGACGAGCTTTATCCACGGCTGAAAGAGCTTCTAGATTCTCTGTCAACATTGATCCCTTCTGTGCCAGTTGCGGCCAGGTTGAGGATGATGCCCATCTGTTTTTTCATTGAAATCTTCCTAGGGCGGTCTGGTTCTCCTTCACGCCTTCTTTGCGCACTGAATCCTTAACCCAAGAAGATGATGGAGTGCAACTTATTCTACAAACCATTTTTATATGGAAAGCAAGAAATGACAATCACTTCCACAGGAAGTCTTGGACACCCTTGCAGGTACACTGTGCAGCAAATGCAATGTGGGCATGAGCCAATGCTCAACCTGGCCTACCATCTCAACCTCCACCAACTTCTCAGAATCAAACTGAGAGTTACCAAGGTACAAATCCTACACTTGCAGGTACTCTGGGGACACATGGCCAGGCTGTGGACACAAGCAACAACCTACAACTTGCTGCTTCTACCCACCACGTGCCTCTTATCGGTGATCATGATGCCACCACACAAATTTAGATTGCAGGACACCACCAACATTTACACAGTCCAGCCCAAACCACCAATGCTAGGCAGCAAGGTACGATCTCTTCTTTCCAGGTTCACCTTCTATTCAGACCAGACTTGGTGCCATCCAGGTCCGTCCTCGACAACTGCCCCAACAGCACAGCACCATGGAGTCGAACCACCACCACCTTGCAACCAACCAAGGGATCACATGCTACACCGATGCAGCTATCTCGCCGGACCAAGACTATCTAACCCCTAGAACTGCAGGGCTGGGAGTTTTCTTTGTTGATACACATGTTCAGCCAACAAGAACCATATACATTAAGGCACAGGCTTCTCGGATTACCTCGGTCTTTATGGCTGAGGCGGCGGCTCTGGCACTGGCTGCAGCTGTCAATAACAGCCTTCAGTTCAATACCACTACCTTTCTTTCAGATTCACAACTGTTGGTGGACTTCCTCAATGCCAGCAACCAAGAACACCCTCCGGATTGGAGGGCTAAGCCTTTCACTCAGCTCATCAGGGAAGCAGCAGGCGCAACTCAATGCAGAGTTGTCAAAATTCATAGGTCCATGAACTCTACAGCACATTCTCTAGCTAGACAGGCTTTACAACTTTCAGTTCCACAGCATTCAGCTTTCCAGCCTGTTTGCTCTTGTACCAGGTCTAATCACCAGTGCACTCTTGTGGAGGCATTGAACAATGTACACAATCAGTCACTGATTGCGGCGTTTTGCCAGTGATCTAATATAGATCTTGTTTCTTGTCAAAAAAAAAAAAAAAAAAAGCTCCAGGTTTTTTTTTTTTTTTTATGGTACGTTCTAGGCTGGAGGTGGTCAAGGCATTTGAATGCTCGCTGGTTGGATCCTGGTTTTTTTTTTTAAGTCACCGGGGGAAAAGGATCCCCACCTGAATATTTTCATTGATCAGTGCCAGCGGACAACCAAGGATAGCAAATGACAAAATTATTTTTTTTCTCACCGTTCCCTTTATCATTCAAGCTGGTACAGCTGAGAGAGATCATTCAAGAGTTGTTTTGTGCAACTTTGGGAGTAGTAGGTTTGGTGGACGACAAATGGTATGAATCATAGAAATGGGCAGGAAGGAGATGAAATGCCACGTAACCTGTTTCTGTGTGCCGTGCGTGCTAAACGTGCCATGTCTCACTCCACTCATGTGCAGAGTGTAGATTATTAATATTAGTATAATATAATTGTTTTGCTTTTTTTTTTTGTGAAATAATATAATTGTTTTGCTTCTCTGACTAGGATGAGCCATCCTTGTCAAGCATCTCATCTACAGCTACTGTAATCATTAAGAGCATCTCATCTCTTCTACAGTTACAAAGTCAAGTCAAGCAAAGTAAGCGTATACCGTCATATAGTCGTATCATACTGCCGCTGGCCGGGGCCGCCCAGCTCATACCGCCGCCCGGATGGCGGCCACCGTGCCGGAGGACGGCGAACCGGAGCCGTTCTCCCCGTCTATGTTTCTCGACCTGCCCCCGACTCCTCCCCATGTCGACGGCGATGACGACGACCTGGTGCTCCCCTACATCTCGCGCATGCTCATGGAAGAGGACATGGACGACTGCTTCTTCTACCAGTACCCCGACCACCCCGCGCTGCTCCAGGCCCAGCAGCCCTTCGCCGACATCCTCTCTGGCTCTGATTCGGCAAACGGGAGCGGCACGACCTTCATCCACTCGCCATCTTCGTCCTCCTCCTGCTATGTCGACGACGTCGTCCCCGTGCCCGCGTTCGCCACCACCACCTGGCCACACGACCCGCTAAAGCTCACCCAGCGGTTGCTCACGGCCGGTGGTGCTGCCAACAGCGCCTCCTCCTTGCCCAGACTGGAACAAGAAGGATCCCAATTCCACCAGAGCACGGACAGAGGCAGCCAGAGTGAACAAGTCCAGAACAGAGTGAGCATGGACATGATCAATCAGGCCTTCCTCAAGGGCATGGAAGAGGCCAACAAGTTCTTGCCTCTGCCTGCCACCAGCATCATCAGCACCAGTAGAGGCCGCCGCAAGAACAGGTGCAAGCATGATGACTTGGAGGAGGAGGGCGAGACTGAAACGGGCAGGAAGAGCAAGGTGATGGCGCCGGAGCCGGAGGAGACCGGCGAGATGGTCGACAAGATGGTCATCGACGGGTACCACCAGTGCGTAAACAAATTGAAGGCCCTGGGCATCACTACTCGGTCCACCACCACCGAGCAGCAGGCTAATAAAAACAGCAGCAGCAGCAACCTCAGCATGCTGCTCATGCACTGCGCGGAGGCGGTCTCCATGGACGACCGCGCCACCGCATCCCAGCTCCTCGCGCTGATCAAGAAGCAGTCGTCGCCGAGAGGGGACGCGAGCCAGAGGCTGGCGTTCTGCTTCGCCGAGGGGCTGGAGGCGCGGCTGGCCGGGACGGGCAGCGCGCTCTATGCATCGCTGGTGGCGAAGCGCACCTCCGTGATGGAGTTCCTCAAGGCCTACCAGCTATACCTGGCCATCTCCTGCTTCAAGATGACCGCCTACAGGTTCTCCAACATGACCATCAGCAAGGCCGTCGCGGGAAAGAAGAAGTTGCACATCGTCGACTACGGCGCGCTCTACGGGTGCCAGTGGCCGAACCTGCTACACTACCTCGCGAAGCGCCGAGGCGAGCCGCCGGAGCTGGTGAGGATGACCTGCATCGAGCTCCCCGAGCCCGGGTTTCGCCCATCTGCGCGAGTTGACGAGACAGGGCGCCGGCTGAGCACGTTCGCCCGCCGGTGTGGTCTGCCGTTCAAGTTCCGCGGCATTGCGGCCAAGTGGGAGACGGTCCGTGCCGACGACCTCGTCGTCAACTGCATCACCAAATTCGAGAACCTGATGGATGAGGCGGCAGCAGCAGCAGGCATTGACACGCCGTTCTTTGCGGCGCAGTTCAGGGAGGCGCTGTTCTACTCCTCGGCGATGTTCGACATGCTGGACGCCACGGTGCCGCGGGACAGCGACCTGCGCCTGGCGGTGGAGCGCGACCTCATCGGCCGGAGCGCCCTGAACGTCGTCGCCTGTGAAGGAGCCGACAGGGTGGAGCGTCCCGAGACATACCGGCAGTGGCAGGCGAGGAACCGCAAGGCGGGGCTGAGGCAGCTACCTTTTTCCCGAACGCTGAGAAGATCCTGAGCGAGAAGATGAGGAACGAGTATCACAGGGACTTTGTCATTGACGTCGAGGACGATTGGCTTCTGCAGGGGTGGAGATGTCTGGGTTTTGGTCATCCGATATCACAACTTGCTCGAAACTTTCTGAATTTTTTACCACGGCCTCCACATGCGATGGAAACACAACTCGTCCAGTTTCATCAATTTCGGACTTCGTTTGGATTTTATATAATTTTAAAACACTTTTAGCGCACGTAACTCGTCATGTTACGACACCAACATGGTCGTAATTTCATGCGAGGTCCTGGATACGGCCTCAACATACTCCGAACATCATGAATACCATTTTTCGAATCAACAAATTCCATTATTTCATGTACCTGCAGTTCAAATTTGGAGTTGCCGGAAAAATTCAAACAAAAAAATTAACGAAATATAGCAAAAAAACTCAAAATTGTCCTAACTTTTGAATTTGGAATGTATTTACTGTAGGAAGGTCCCGAGAAAAAACTGGGAAGAAAAAAAAAAAAATTCTTACTTTGCCGATCCTTTGCCGGCGGCCGGCCCACGTGGCCGTCGGAAAGATGGCGGCCCCGGCCGCCGTGAGGCCGCCACGTGGCATCCCTTTGCCGACGCCTAGGGCCGTCGGCAAAGGGTTTTTTTAAAAAAAAATTTGTTTGCCGACGGCCGGACCACGTGGCCGTCGGCAAAGATGGTGGCCCCGCGCCGTGAGGCCGCCACGTGGCAGCCCTTTGCCGACGCCTTGGCCGTCGGCAAAGGGTTTTTTTTTTAAAAAAATTAGAAACAAAGGGCCCGGCCACCCATCCCCAACCCTATCCCCGTCCCGCGCCCGACCCCGCCCCGCCGGCCGAACGCGCTGCCCGCCCTGGGACGCCGCCACGCCGCCGTCGGCCGGTCGCCGGGTCCCCGCCTCCCGCCGCCCTACCGCGTCCCCGCCGCCCCCACTGCGGCTCGGCCGGCCGGCGGGGACCGCCGCCCCCAGCCGCCCCCGCTGCGGCCCCGCCGCCGCCGGCCGGTCCGGTGAGGAGCTCGGGGCTCCTCTCCCCGCCAAGCTCCCCCTCTCCCCGCCGAACTCCACCCCACCGGCCACAGGAAGATGAGGAAGAATAGGGAGGAGAAAGAAAAAGGAAGAAGGAAGAAGAAGGAGAAAGGGAAAGAGGAAGACGGAGAAGGGAGGAAGGAGGAAGAAGAAGAAGAAGGGAGGAAGAAAAAGAAGGGGAGGAGGAGGAAGAATGGGAAAGAGGAAGAAGAAGAAGGAGAAGGAAGGAAGGAAGGAGGAAGAAGAAGGAGGAGAAGGGGGGAGGAGGAGGAAGAACCTCGGACCGACGACCTTCCGTGACGTTCATCCACGCCGTCGTCCTCTTGAGTCGCCGGAGAAGAAGGTAAAGCCCCAGGGTTGTCGGCCTTCATGCCGTATGTCTCGTTGACGGCCTTCGTGCCCCAAATTTGGAAGTCGGCCTTCGTGCCGTATGTGTCGTTGACGGCCTTCATGCCCAAATGCGGACGTCGGCCTTCGAGCCAACGGTTTTTCTTGCAGGTTTTGGAATCTTTCCCCATACAGGGGAGGTTCTACCAAAATTTTCAACTAATAGTGATGTCTTTGTTGTTTTGCAGAGCAGGACGTGTCGGAGGGGACCCGGAGCACCTCGGCGACCCTGATCGTCTTCGTGCACCGACTCGCCTCTGCGCCGCCACCGTAGGTATAAATCACCTCTCTTCCTTATAGTTGTCGGTCGTAGATCGCGTAACCGAGTTAGGCGTCTCCCATCCGAAAGGGATACGCGGTCGTTGGTAGGCGGATCAGTGCATATCTGCGACGGTATCTCTTTCAGATTATCCACGTTTTTTGGACAGCCCGAGGATGCGTAGATGGGTTAGCTTCCATGTTCCGCCCCCGCCCGAGTCGGAGTTTTGGCAGCACCTCCCCGTTGTTCTCCGGATACACACTCTCCCTGCCGGGACGTGTATCGGGAGAACAGCGGGGAGGTGCTGCCGAAATTCCGTCTCGGACGGGAGCAGAGCATGGAAGTAGGGATGAAAGTGGTATGGATAATTCTCCGCTCCGATCCGCTCCGAATCCGAATTTTAAGGATGTGGAGAAGTGTTCTTAACATCCATGCGGATACGGATAATCCGAATCCGATCATATGCGGATACGGTGTAGGATATGGTATTGGCGAAATCCGCCGGATATGGATTATCCGATAATTAAACACGGATTATCCGACACTTTAAATAGGATATCCGAATTTTAAAGAGCCCAAACGGCAAAAATACATGTCAGCTCGGCCCATTATTATAGTGTAGCCCACGTAAACTATGTGTACTAATTTAAGTATCTATTAGTTGTATACAGATTGGTAATCACGTGATTGCCTATTTGCCTAATTGGTGTGATTACTATTGGCTAATCACTAGTAATCAACAACGGGGACGTGGGGCGGACGGCGGACGCAGATGCAGTCGTCTTGCACTTGAACCCTCACGAGTCACGCCGGCCAATTGTGCTCGTGAGACTTCAGGCTTGCAAGAGTAGAGGCGAAGTTTTATTTGCTTAATTAAGAATAAATATTTCTTTTTATATGCTTGTTTTATACTCTTATTTCCAAACTGAGAACTTATATTAGTTTTGTGAGCTCCTAAATCGAAGTGATGGATTGATAGTGATTATTTCGAATTATATCATTGCTTTATTACTTTGGTTAATTAATCGTTTCTCACCATAAAAAACTATATGTAATCACATAGTATCCGACTTAGAAAAGTCCGCTTCCGCTCCGACACCGGTCCGAACCCGCACCATTTTTGACATCCTAAAAAAATCCGTATTCGCATCTGAATCCGTGTAATATTCGATCCGCTCCGAATCCGATGAACAAAATAGGATTAGGATATGGGGAAGCCATTATCCGCTCCGATCCGATCCGTTTTCATCCCTACATGGAAGCTAACCTCATCTATGCATCCTCGGGTGGGATTAGGACCTATCCTTCACCTATTAGATGGTAGGAATGCCTTGTAGATGCAGATGGTGGTTTTATTACTCGCTTACATTGGCGCATGACAGAGGATGGCTGACCGTGAGTGGATGTACACGGGCTTCGCAAGTAAGAGCTTGGAATGGGTTAGGGGGACCAATGAGTTCCTGCAGCAAGCATTTGGCCCAGCTGCTAAAGGGTCGATTCGGATGCCGTGTCCCTGCAGCAAGTGTAAGAACCAGAAAAAGAAAGACTATAGTCACATGTACAGAGATATTTTCGCAAACAGATACGTTCCAAACTATACCCACTGGATCTACCATGCTGAACGCCATCGTATTAGGGAGGAGGTGGTGAGACCCCTCCTCGAGGAGTTTGATGCAGATGCTGGGATGGCAGACTTGATGGCAGACTTTCATGAAGCACGGTTCGTTCAAGGAATGGAGGTGGAGGAAGAAGATCCAGAGGAGACCGCAAAGGCGTACTACACCATGATGGAGGCGGCAAAGAAGCCCCTTCATGAGAACACTATGGTTTCGCAACTGGATGCCATTTCACGCCTAATAGCGTTGAAGTCGTCACTGGGCATTAGTCGAGACGGTTTTGATCTCGTGTTGGTGGTTGTTGGCCAACTGCTTCCGGAGGTTCACTTCCTGCCGAAGAACACGTACGAGTCATAGAGGCTCCTTCGTGCACTCAAGATGCGTCCTGTTCAGGGGAGACCACGAGACAGCAACACACTGTCCAAAGTGCAAAGCCTCTAGGTACGTGGAGGTAGAAGGCAGTGATGGTAGTAAGAAATAGTCTAAGATCCCCGAGATGGTCATATGGCACCTTCCTATCCTAAAGAGGCTCCAACGGCTGTACATGACAGAGGCTCCAGTGATGGCATGTGTGGTACCAGTACTCAATGCATGACTTCCTGGCGTATGGCTTATTCAGCGCGTGGTGTGTTCACGGGAAGTTCCCTTGCCCAACATGCAAGGCAGATGTGATGTTCACCTGGCTGGCCAAGGGTGGCAAGTATTCTTCTTTCGACAAACATCGTCAATTCCTGCCTAAGGACCATGAATTGAGACGAGATGAAAAGTACTTCACGAAAGGTGTTCAAGTCACCGGCCCCATCCCTCAGGATAAGAGCCCTGCTGACGTCCTTGCCTAGATAGAGGCTCTCCAAATTAATGAAGAGAAGGGTGGTTTTAAAGGATATGGTACCGACCACATGTGGACTCATATATCAGGCTTGACTAGGCTCCCCTACTACAAGAACCTTCTTCTTCCACACAACATCGATGTAATGCACACAGAAAAGAATGTCGCCGAGGCACTCTGGGCAACACTCATGGACATTGGCAAGAAGTCAAAGGACAACATTAAGGCTAGACCGGACGTTGAAACGATTTGCGATAGACCAAATCTAGTGATGAAGACCCCTGCGCCAGGCAAGAGATGGAAAAAGGGCCCGCCCGATTACATCCTGAAAAGGGCAGATAGGAAGGAAGTACTGCAGTGGATCAAAACGTTAAAGTTCCCTGAAGGGTATGCGGCGAATCTGAGTAGAGGAGTGAACTTGTAGACTATGAAAGTCTTAGGGATGAAGAGTCATAACTTCCACATATGGATTGAGCGGATCCTTCCTGCGATGACCCGGGGATACCTCCCCGAGCCAGTGTGGCGCGTCCTGGCAGAGTTGAGCTTTTTCTTCCACCAGCTTTGTGCCAAGGAGTTATCTTGGGACGTTTGTCTTGACCTGGAGAAGGCTGCACCTCTATTGCTCTGCAAGTTGGAAATGATATTTCCACCCGGCTTCTTCCTATCCATGCAGCATCTGATTTTGCACCTACCGCACGAGGCACGGTTGGGGGGGCCCGTGCAGCACTGTTGGTGCTATCCAATCGAGAGGTGTCTAAAGCTTCTTCGGAAAAAGTGTAGAAATAAAACCAAAATTGAGGCTTCCGTGGCAGAGGCATTCATTCTAGAGGAGTTCTTGACATTCACACAGGCGTACTATACTGAGAAACTTCACAGACCGCAAAATCCAACCCCTCGTTACAACATCAACGAGAATTCATCGAACCTCAGCCTTTTCAAAGGGGATCTCGGAAGAGGAGGCGCAGGGACCAACAAGAACTTGCAGCATGATGAGTGGCACACTATCATGATCTGCTTGTTGTTGAACCTTGACGAATGCATTCCTTATCAGAAGTAAGTTCTCGATGAGCTTGTTACATACGCTGCCACTATCCTCCACCTATCGATCCGACCCCTTGTCTCTTGTTGTTCCAGGAAATATATTAATGAACACTGGACAGGCAGTAGGGATCCAACCGAGCAAGAAGAAGACCATCTTCTCAGACATGGTGTGCCCGGTTTCGTCAACTGGTTCTGTACAAAGGTACCATCCAACTAACCTCGTTGCGACTTTTAGATTCCACTTTGCTCCTCGGAGCGAGTAATGTAACGATCTACCTGTCCTAACCTTGCAGGCCCTTTATGATGCGGAAATGAGTGATGAATTGAGACAGGTGGGCAGTGGCTTCAATCGAAGGGTCAAGTCATTCAACGTTTATGATGTGAATGGCTATCGCTTTCGCACGAGAAGCTACGAAGAGAATCGGGGCAACCTAAAAACCACGTGCAGCGGAGTTCGTACACCTGGCACGGATGGGAAGGACTATTATGGCATAGTCGAAGAGATACTCGAGCTTGACTTTGGCAAAGACCTAGGCTGTAAGCCAGTGGTATTCAAATGCCATTGGTTCGATCCTAAGGTCACGAAAAAGGACCTTACGATTGGGCGAGTCAAAATTTGATAGGATTCCAAATATGAAGGAGACGATGTCTATATTGTGGCTAACCGAGATGCCACGCAAGTTTATTATCTCCCATGGGCGTGCCAAAAAGACAAGAATCTTGCGGGTTGGAGCCTTGTGCAGTTGGTATCGCCGCCTGGTAAAGTGGCTGTCCCAAACGATGATGATTACAACTTTGACCCAAGGACAGATGAGTTCTATCAAACTGAGGGGCTAGAAGGTAGTTTAGAGATAGACATTCTTTCACTAATGGGTATGGAAGTAAACAACGACATCGATGAGGATGAGGGTGATGAGGTGCACGATGCTGAGGACTTACGAATCCTTGATGAATGGCAGATGAAGCGCAATAGAGTTGTTGAGGACGATGTAGAGCCTAATGACGATGGAGATGATGATGACGATGGAGATGATGATGATGATGGAGATGAAGCCCAAGTCTTAAGAGAGCTCGACAATATTGATAGTGATGACGACAGTACTGATGATGAGTACACGCCAGCCATATTGCCGTTCGCGGAGATAATTTCTAATTCATGTAATACTATATTGTTATTATTATTACCTTGCAATTATGTTTCTTTACAAGTACTTGTCATTTATTTATGCTAACTATTTTAATCTTTGTCATTGCGGGCACTCGACAAAATGCCAGGCGGAAGGCGGCAGCGGCCGCAGCGAGAGGTCCGCTCGCGGTACATGGTCCCCAACGCCAACGTGGAGCCCGCGGCCACCAAGGATGAGGCGGGCCTCGGCGAGGAGCTTGACGTGGTGCCTTCGACCAGTAGGGGACGTCGCACGTCGTCGAGGAGGCTGTTCCAGGAGGCTCAGCAGGGGGCGACGACGACGACGACCGGTGACGGTGGCGGCGATGACGACGACGACGACGACCTCGGTTGCGGCGACGGGGGCGAGCAGACACCAGACACCTCGACTTCCTTAGCTTCGAGCAAGCCCTACCAGCGCGGGCCCTCATCGCTCCCTGACCCGTCGCTCCTCAGTCGCCGCCCAGTGATTCGACCCGTGGGCAAGTAAGTAACCATTGTTGATTTCACTACTTGTTCATATGACATGTTGAAATTTGAACTACAGACTAACAATTGTTATTAATGACTTGTGCAGGGGCTGGGCAAAGGTGACCGAAAGGAACAGTTCACGCCATGTCAATGGCATCCAGGGCCTGCTGATTAAAAAGCACTACCCTGGCTTGGTCACCATCGGGGGTAACGAGATCGTGCCTGACAAATGGGACCACTTCTACCAGGTCAAGGACGTACACGGCGAAGTCCTTACTGACAAGATCAAGAGGGAGTTCTGGGTGTGTCTTTGCATCGCACCGCATATCTCAATACTACGCATTCGTTGGACTTTCTTCAAACAATGAAATGATGTTTGATGTCTGTGTGCAGTTGTACTACAAGTTGGAGGAGGGGCAGGACGAGGAGCGGGTGGCGCGGCAGCAGGAGGCGGTCTGCAAAGACCGTCTCAAGGACTTGTACCACGAGGCGCATCTCCAGGCAGTCATCACCTACTACGCCGACGTGTTGGGCCAGGTGGTGAAGAAGGACCGAGTCAGGGAGTTGATACTGGACAGGGAGACAGACCTCACCGAGGAGCAGTACCTGCAGGTAATTAAGTAGGAAACATCCGTTATGATTTCTTACGTGACACATTCAATTCATCTTCTGGAATATCAAATACTTGAATGTCATGCAGGAGTGTCCAAGCTGGTGCAGCAGGTACGAGGACTGCTGGCTTCAAATTGTGCGTGGGTGGCGTACGGACGCGGCGTACAAGGAGCACAGAGAATGTCAGGACCGCCGCCTGGTGAATCCTCCGGTCTCACACCACCAAGCGAACCAGAGCCTCACAGTGTACATGGACAAATGGGTATGCTTCTGTTGATCCATTTATTATAGCGCTCAATTGTCACTACTTGTAACCATGTTTGTGTTTTCCTCGCAGACGGAGACGCATGGTGGCCAGCAAATGAACAAGTGGATGGGGTACGCCCTTGCTCACAAGGGCAGAGCGACAACGGAGTCCACCGTCTATGACCCGACGGAGGGGCCCGAGGCGTACACCAACCCGAACGTCTACGACAAGCTCGCCAAGTACACCGCCGTAGGTCTCGAGCGTCATGGGCCGACGTTCGACTCCACCACCCACCCCCTGGACACTGACCTCGTGATGAGGGTGGGAGGAGGGAAGCAGCACGGCCGGTACTTTATTGCAAACAGCGCCATCGAGCCATCCTCTGTTCAGACGCTGAGCCAGATCCGAAGAGGCGACTCGGAAAGGGGCGGATCGCAAATCCCCATAGCGTCTCGGCAGCCGAGCAGGTCGCAGATGATGGCGGCATTTCAGGTAAGTGCAGTTTCATTCGTCGTTCACTCGTTTCACACATGATGTACCTTGCCTTCACATACCATCAACCTTGCGGGTGTAATATTGCAGTCCCAGATCGCACAGCTGCAGGCTAACCAGGTGGCCCAGGACTCGCTGCGTCAGCAGCAGGAGGCAGCCTATCAGCAGCAGATTGCGACATTGACGCAGCACTACCAGCGTTAGTTGACGGACCGACCGGCTACTTCCGGTCCCAGATCCCGGGGACGCAGGAGCCTCCTGCCTCGATCTTCACTCCACCACCAGTTCCTGTGCCTGCTCCTGTACCTGTACCTGATCTGGTGAGTATTTTGCCTGATGCTTTAGCTTGTGCGGCCATCCTACAGGTACTAATTACATTACTTGGCCTTTGTGCAGACACCGTCCGCGGGTTCGAACCCGACTCCAGGTGCCAGCCCTCCACCGGGTCCTTCTCCACCGCAGGGCTGTCCAGCTTACCCGACCTTCCCCATGCAGCTGTACACGTGGCCTCCTCCACCGTCGCAGCAGGGGTACTCCTCGTGGCCGCAGGCACCGACACAGCAGGGGCCTCCTCCACCGTCGCAGCAGGGGTACTGCTGGCACTACGGTACGGCCGCGCAGTCGGGTTGGACTCCGTACGAGCAAGGTGGGTGTTCTGGGACCCCTGGGGACGACGCACAGAGCTAGGTACCTTTACTTCTCGCTTCTGGACCTTCATCGATGCAGTTGTTGCACATTGGACATGTTTAGCGTATGTTGGACATATATGGATTCTTTTGGACCTGTTATGTGTATTGTGGACATGTATCGATGGATTTGAGAAACTTCATGTATGGATTCATGTTGAAACTGAATTTGATGCTGAAATGTGGTTCATATGGTTTATTGTTGTGAATATATGTGATGAAATGTGGGTTATATGGTATATATGTGATGAAATGTGGACTAAATGCAACAAAACGGAAAAAAAAACAAAAAAAATTACCTAGCTTTGCCGACGAAGCTGGGCCATTTTTACCAGCACGGCCCAGCTTTGCCGATGGCTGGCCTAGCCGTCGGCAAAGTGACCAAACCTTTGCCGACGGCCGACGTCGGCAAAGCCGTTTGTTTAAAAAAAGAAAAAAAAGAAAAAAAAGGTACTTTGCTGACGGCCTGCCACGTTGGCCGTCGGCAAAGAATTTTTCAAAAAGAAATCTTTGCCGACGGCCGTCCACGTCGCCCGTCGGCAAAGACCGCCGTCACCGACGGCCGGGTGGCTCCTTTGCCGACAGCTGAAGTGGCCGTCGGCAAAGCTTTGCCGACGGTCTGACACGTGGCCGTCGGCAAAGATGCCTTTGCCGACGAATTGTTCCCCGACGGCCCTTTGCCGACGGCCGACGTGGCAGGCCGTCGGCAAAGCCTTTGCCGACGGCAGAAGTGCCTTTGCCGACGGCTCCGGCCGGCAAAGGGAGCGGATCCGGTAGTGATTACTACCATATGCCTGTATATTTTTTCATTTTCCGAAAAGAAATTCAACAGATTACCTGTTCAAACTTTTCATGTGGTACGATATCTGTCTCGAGGAACTTATGGAGAGCTCAAACAGCTGATCTGTGTTACCACATGCATGATTAATCATGCATCAAGCAGCTGATCTGGCTATTTCCATCTACCCTACTATGCACCATCTTTTTTTTCTACGTCCACACAAGAAAATGTCCCTTGCTGAGAAGTCCCCTCTTCACCCACCCAAAAAAGTGTACACAGGAAAACAATAACTTTAAAATGAACCGTCCAGATCTACTCAAAGTCTTCTCTCTACTTACTCATTACACAATCGAGGCCTGGATCGAGTGTATCAAATCCTCCTCCCCCTGTGGAGGTATAAACTCCATATACCCTCACGGCCTAGTTTGGGCCGACACGCTATCACCAGGCCGGCCCATCAAGCTTCAAGACCGATCGGCCCAGGCTGGTCGGACAGCCTAAAACAGGCAGGAATATCGAAGATCGACAAGGAGGACAGACCTAGCTGAGATAGGAAAGTTTAGACTTGTAAAGCATGTAAACTTAGTACCAGATAGGCTAGTTCCGACTTGTAACCTTGCTCCCGTACTATATAAGGAGAGCAAGGACCCCCGTGCCAGGACAGAATCTGGCATAACGCACAGACTCATACATCCACATCATAATCGAAACAGAGAGCAGGACTAGGGTTTTACGCATCCTTGCGGCCTGAACCTGGGTAAACCTCATGTGATTGCTCCCTGTTTACATCTTGCTCGCAATCTCGTGCGCCTTCCGCCAATCCATTACCGGTCAGGGCATACCCCTGGTCGGACTATCGCCGATATTTTGTCGACAGTGGCGCGCCAGGTAGGGGGTGCGCACCGAGATTTTACATTGATCAAGATGGTTTCCTTCCCGGCTTCCATGACCTTCGAAGCCGGCCTCACTTTCAACTTCGGAACGTTCACCTGGACTTCCAACTCAGCAACTACTACTACAACTCTCATGCCTCCGGCTGTCACGCTGGCAATGGCACCAGCAATGGTGGCTGCGCCAAAGCAGATCCAACTCATCCCGATGACCACCATTGCAGTCCCAACCAGTCCACCACTGATCGTTGACGGCACGACGTCAACACCTCCGACCGGTCCTAACCGAAGGAGGCATGTCAGCAACACGGATCTGCTCCGTCTGATTCATCAGCAAGACATGAGGTTGACAGAAACCCATGCCAACTTCGAGTCGCTCCGATGATGCGTCGGTCGCGATCTACAAATCGCGCGACAACAACAAATTCCTAATCCGTCAACACAAGGACAAAACAACCGTCGCAGAGTAACTTTTGGGCGCTCCGAACGGCTACGTGCACAGCCGGTGAATCTACGACGTCACATTCCAACAAATCCTCGTGGCAACCGTGCACAAACAGGTGGCAGAAGAAACTCACAATAGCTCCGACCACGGCCGACCATCGTTTGTAGTGGTCGGAGAGGCCAGTCGAGCAACATACGGCAGAGAGTCTTAGCCGATATTCAAGATCTGAGATAGAGGACTTCACAACAAGCCTCACAGAACGACAGCAGTCTAGCTCAGACAACACAAACTACCCGACACGATATACCTAGTCAGAGTTACGCATCAACAGTACAGCGCAGAAACGCCCGTCGCAATGAACGACGGCGACGCCAGCGAGAAATTCGACGATCTGGTCGGAACCAACCAGCTGCGCCCACTGCTGCGACACGGCAAGTACAATCTCCAGGAAACAACACATCCAACGCCCGGTTGTTTGCAGAACGTACTAAGCTGGCTGCCGCCCTTCGTCGTGGCAACCATTCCCAAAGGGATGAACAACGAAGGGAAAGACGACGGCAAGAGATATTGACTGCCATGGCAACATCAGATGCAATAGAGCAAAGAGCAGAACGGGCACGAGCACGTTCAACTCAGTCTCCCACAATGACAAGGGCGTCGGCACACAGGGCCAGAGCACTTGCTGACCGACACCAAGATGTAGAAAGAAAACGAAGGGAAGAGCACCAAAAACACATGGCGGCAATCAGAGAGAATCGCCGCAGTTTCGGCATGAGCCCGTTAAGGGAAGACACGAGGGATTCACCTAACGTAGATGATCCTCGTTGTTGTACCCAACCCATACAGACGACCACGGTATACAAACGTGCTCGGAGTCCACCTCTCGGACGCACGGTTCCATCTGTCCAAACAAACCGTAATGGTTTTATCACTCCTTTCCTGGACAATTTGCTGACTCAAGAACCAAACTGGAGGCTCCCCAGTCCAACTCCTCCTGAGGATAGGATACCGCCGCACACCGAGCACATATTCCCTAATCCAACAAACCCGGCCAATCTTCGGCGCATCAGAACAGTTCGATCACCAGGACGCAAAACATCAGAAGGCATGATCATCAACGGCGAGTGGTACGAAGTAGTACAAAAGGAAGCCGGTTGAGAAAAACTCAAACTCCTTAGATTCTTTTACGAGATGTACCTTTTCCAAAAAAGGACAATCTCAATACTACTCGGAACGGGATAAGTATATCCGACCATGCCCGACGCCGAGACGATCAAATCTTGGACGATGACGACCTACTACTCTGCACCGAAGAAGATCCAGTCATGATTCACGACTTGGAAGAAGGAGAAGCAGAGCCGAAAAACTAAAAAGAATGAGAGATACGTCCTCCTCTTTCATCAGCACAAGTTTTCTTTTTCTAGGCAATTTCCCTTTCAAGCTTTAAGTTACCGTCAGTCGTACACATCGTTGTAAGTCATTCTAATGACAAAAAGCAATCTAATGTGTACTATTCTATAGTGCGAAATCAAGTTCTTTGTGTCAAACACTTGAGCACATTAATTTTTCTTGTCATTCAAAGGAAAATCATCCCTCAAATCTGACGCGTTACGGCATTCTATAGCGCAATAAACAAGAAGACTCCAAATCCTGAAACAAAATCCTACGGCATAAGCATGACAAAGTCATGAAACAGAATCAAAACAAGAGATAAATAAAAAGGAACCTCGATGGATTCGACACAAGACATATCTCAAAGGATCCAATTGTTCTTCATTAAAAATAAAAATATTATTTACAAACGGGGGACCGATTGCATCTAAAGCAATCTAGTCATCCCCGAACAGCTTGCCGACCACCAGGTCGACGGGAGTCGCAGCGACAACGGCCTCCGCCGCCCCGGCGAACTCGACGGCGGCGCCCTCCATGATGTCGTGCGCCGCCACAGACAGCTCCATACCACGGACATCGAAGCCGGCGATGGCGTCGACGGTGGCATAGGCGGCGGAGGCACCATGGCGGACGCCATGAACCGCCACCGCGGCCACCTGACCAGGGATCGCCGCCAGCCGGGCAGAGACATCGCCGCCCTGGGCGTTCACCGCATCCGCCGTGGCATGCGCAGCCTCCTGCAGCTGCTCAAGCTGCTCCGTCGCTCTACAAAAAATAGAAGTAAAAAATTAAAAAATACCAAGGCAAGAACAATTCAGAGATATGAACAAATGAAAATCAGCACTTACCGCCGACCCTGATGTCGGCGGCCTCACGCTGCCGCAGTAGCGTGTCCACCTGGACCTTGCGGGCCAACCTCTCGTCCGCCGCCTCATTAACAGCGGCATTGGCCTCGGCATCGAAGTCGGCGGCCCGCTGTTTCTCCGCCTGCAGCTCTTCCTGGGCGGAGGAGAGTGCGTTCAGGAACAGGTCGGCATTCGCCTCCGCCTGTCCCAGCTGCTTGGTGGCCTCCGAGTAGAGGTCCTTGACGTGCTGCAGCTCCGCCCGACAGCGGTCGAGCCCAGACGCCAGGGAGTTCGCTGAGACGCTGCTCAGCGAACGCGGCGTGGAGACACTGACGGCCGCCGCCACCTCCTCTGCCGCCGCCTCCTCCGCCACGACGGGAGCCGCAGGCTCCGCCGCAGCAACAGCAGCTCCGGCCTCAACGACCGGAGCATCCTGCTCGGGGGCTGCCGCCCCCGGCGCCACCCGCGGCTCCTCTGCCGCTCTTCTTGCTGCCTCGACGGCGCCCGCGGCGGAGGTGCCGGCCGCACCTCCAATGGTCAGGAGGGTATACCTACATTGTGAATGACGAACCACGGTTACACCAAGAAAACCGCAAGATCAATCAAAACAAAAAAAAAACCCATTCAAGCTCACCTCCTCCGCGGGCTCACCTCCCGAGGAGAGTTCACCGACTCCTCCTCCTCCGCCGGGCGCTTACCGTGACTGCGATCCATCTAAGGGGGTGGCGGCGCAAAAATGGGATCTAAAACCCTAAAGTCTGGAAGCAGAAGGAGAAGAGCAAGAACAGAGAATGCGCTGCGTGTACAGAACTCCCAGCACAGGCTGTAATTTATAGAAGAGGTCGGAGGATTCGAGAAGGCAACTGACGAGATCGTGGGTAATCAAAACCCCGCGGCCCTCTCGTTCCCCGAGAGCACAAAGCGATGAAAACCGCTCCACCAAAACGACGAGCATTTATACGTTCCCCCCACCTCGGGAACCCCCCGTGCGCTCGCTGACTCCCACCGTCAGGGAGTTGGAGCGATTGAGTCACTGACATCTCAATCCCACGCCAAAAAAGAGAATTGACCCGACCGGAGTCCAAAAGTGCACACCAGATGGACGTGACAGGCCGGTTGCTGATGCACGGTTGCATCAGCAAGCGAATATTCTTTCGCTCCACACGCGATCACGACGTGACACGACGGATAGAAGATAAGTATCCAACATCTCTAAATAACTTTTCCATTCATTCATCCATTTCAAAAGACCACACTTTGGAAAAACCAGTTTTTCACAAATTTCTTTGCTCAAACATGAAGCAAACCAGGAACGCACCGTCTCTGGTCTCACTCGCTACGTGTTAACAGCACCACGCTCAAACAACACAGAGTGCACCAGCGGTCGCTCCCAAAGGAAAAGGGCTCCAAACATTCCGGCACCGTGCTGTTTGTTTAGGATCATCTAATCCCTAAGGTCTGGTCGGCTCCTGAATGAGAAAGAGACTAGTGTTGCTGGCAATATTTTCTAAATCTATAGCAAGCATAACCCAGCCTTCTGCATGATAAGAAAATTTTACACACTATATCACCATTCTTTCAGGAACAATGGCATGATCAAAGTCCACCACAGCAAGACGGTGGCTCACAGCAAAATACAGATAAGTGCTTTCTCAACAGTAACATCCATGCCTTCACTAATCTTTTCTCACAAAAATTTCTTTACACGAACTACTTCAAAGTACGTTCGAAAAACTCTTTACAAAGTTAAAAACACCTTTTTTCTTTGTATCAAATGGCCAAGTACGTCACCCCTCCAACAGAAAACAATCAGCATGCACTGTCTCTGATCAACCCCGCTACGTATTCATAGCTCCAACGCTATACAACACAGGGGTGCCAGCGGTCGCTTCCAATGGAAATAGGGCCCTAAGTGATTCGGCAACGCGCTATTCACTATAGGCCACCTACACACCTGAGGACTGATTAACTCTAAGGAGGGGCGATTACCAAAAACCATTCTCAAACAATACATCTTGATACAACTTCGTGTCATAGATTATATCAAATCAATACGATTCAAACATTTACTCATACCTCATTTTCTCTTTGCAGCAACAACTCGAAGAACTGATCCACAAAGTTACAGTATAGCATCAACAATTCAACCCACACAGTCCGACAGCTGAGCTGGGATTTTTTTGCCAATGATACCGGTTATTCTGGAACACAAATAGCTAAGCTATTTTCATGGGTTTAGATTCAAAACCATGGTCTCACGGCCACGCTGGGGACTGAGTTAAGTAGCAAAGCTGTCTTAACTTAATCATGACAAAGTCATGGCATGGTTCAAACCGACCAGCCCAAATGAAATTTGGCCTGCTCGGTCTCACTCAAAGAGTGGTTGGAAACACATAAAGCACGATATAATGATCAGTTTGTCTTCTTTTTTAGACCCTGACATAACGCGTTCCACCTCATTTCAGGCTCGGGGACTACGTGGGCCCACGTCACCTGAGAGGTGACATGGGCTAGACCTTCCTTTTAGAGCTTGCTGCAACATATACTATCTTACAGCAACCTCGGGGACTACGTGGGCCCACGTCATTTGCATGACTCGGCCTGATCCTTTCTCTTTACAAAGAGTTTAGTTTCAAAACTAAGCTAAGGCAACGACCAATCACGACAGGCATCACACACTAACGAGGGCCCATGTCTCCAGATTTGGGACCCTTTCAAAATTTTTTTTTCTTTTCAGGAGCATCATAAATCTTTCGGTCAAAACCGAAAACGTCAACCAAGTGTAAGCAAAGTGTGGTCGGAAGCACTAGAAGGTCCTCCAGCCCTGCTCGGACCACATGTCGAACGTGTGTCCGACCACCCTTTCTCACTCGACCAAGCAAGACGGTGTTTTTTCCCTCAAGATCCATGATGCTCGGGGACTAGCTGTGGAGGTATAAACTCCATATACCCTCACGGCCTAGTTTGGGCCGACACGCTATCACCAGGCCGGCCCATCAAGCTTCAAGACCGATCGGCCTAGGCTGGTCGGACAGCCTAAAACAGGCAGGAATATCGAAGATCGACAAGGAGGACAGACCTAGCTAAGATAGGAAAGTTTAGACTTGTAAAGCATGTAAACTTAGTACCAGATAGGCTAGTTCCGACTTGTAACCTTGCTCCCGTACTATATAAGGAGAGCAAGGACCCCGTGCGGGACGAATCCGGCATAACGCACGGACTCATACATCCACATCATAATCGAAACAGAGAGCAGGACTAGGGTTTTACGCATCCTTGCGGCCTGAACCTGGGTAAACCTCGTGTGATTGCTCCCTGTTTATGTCTTGCTCACAATCTCGTGCGCCTTCCGCCAATCCATTACCGGTCAGGTCGTACCCCTGGTCGGACTATCGCCGATATTTCGTCGACACTCCCCTCCCCCGAACCTACCGTGCCTAGCCCCTCACGTCCACGATCCCACGGCCAGGGTTCAATTCCTCATCTGCTTAGGAGAAGGTCTGCCAGGACAAAGAAGATGACAGTCTTGGGATAAAAAGCATCAACACCAGGAATGTCTGCCTCCTCCTCAAGTTGATCCACCATTTGCACCATCATGATGGCTCGGCGTGGGCAACCTGGGCGCGGGCGCACATGGACATGTCCTCCCAGCAGGGCGATCTCCGTGGCACCAACTGGGCCGCCCTGCGTGATCTCCTCCCTGCTTATCGGCAAGTCACCATGGTGACAACCGGCAATGGCAAGGGCACGTCCTTCTAGCTTGATCGCTGGAAAACGGACACCACCTTGGCAGAAAGGATGCCGGTGCTCTACAGCCACTTCATGGGTCGTGCGACCTCCGTGAGCAAGGTCCTTGTCTCAGACCTCCAGGAGCAATTCCAATGATGGCTCTCCGCCACCATAGGCGAGGAGCTCGAGCAACTTACCCTGCTACTTGGAGAGACGATGCTATCCTGGGAGGACGACGAGCGGAACAGCTTCTTTAAGGATGAACGCCACCGCCTACTGGCGGGCCAGCTCTACAAAACCTCTACCCACGGCGACCACAGCAGGCCCTCCTACCAGTTTGTTTGGTGTCACTTCGCTCCCCCGCGAGTCAAATCTTTGGATGGCTTCTCACCCAAAACAGGATACAAAGCCGGGCGGCCCTGGCTCAATTTGGAGAGAATCAGCGGGAAATCAAAAGGGGAGGGAAAAACTGACCATGAGGAACCCTAGAACAAGAATCATTTGAATCTTTGATCTTGTAAGGAATTAGCTAATTTTCTTTGGTGGAAAGCTTGCACTCACGTCATAGATCGAATTAACGCAAGAAAAATGAAGCAAAACGGTCAAAAAACCACGAAGAGCGAAGAATAAACAGGGGAGAGGACAAACTCGTGAGCAAATAAATCACAAACATAGAACATAACTTCTTGACGAATCCATGGCATGAGGTGGTAAGGGCCACCATTCCTGCACGAATCCGAAGTTTCATGAAGGGGGAGAAGAAACCTTAGCCTCTAGAAGGAAAAATGGCAAAATAGGAGAGGTGAGGGAGATGGGGGCTCCCTCATCCTCTTTAACAGGGCTATACACAATCCCAATTTCGCCCTTGGATACAATTGGATCAAACCACTAAGCCTGGGAGTGTTATGGTCCAACCTGAGTTTCCTTGATCTGACGGCCACCGCGCCTCCTCACCGGTAGCTTCACCTCGATGTGAACTTCCTGATGCCGCCACGTGCCGTCCGTCCGCATCGGGACCTCCGCCCTGGATTTTGAGGCCCAAACCCGCGAAACCCACCGCCGATGGGTTTGAGGACAAACCACCAAACCTCCGCCGATGGTTTTGAGGCCAAACCACCACACCTCCTCGACGCGTGTCACCTCGTCCTTGATCACCCGGCCGCCAAGTCTTCCAGAGGCTCCCGCTCGACTTGCACATCCACCATCTTGACTTGGTCAACACGGTCACCCTGTGTACGCTTGCGCTCGTCGATGTCCCAGATGTCAGCAACCAGAACTGGTCACCCGGCCTCTCCAGGTCCGTCAGTCCAAGCCTCACGTCCGCCTTTCACTGCTCCCGGTCCATCGGCACGGCACGTCCTACTTGACCTTCACCTTGCTGTCGACCACTGCCTCCGTGCTCAACACATGCACAACACAAGCCAAACAACACGTTGCATGACACACCTAGTGTGCCAGGTAAGTTCGGAACCAGAGTTAAAATGCCGGTTAGTTGACAATCGCTCATCATATAAGCTGAACCACATGGGCACATATCAACCATGTGTTCGCACAAGTACTGTATACTCTATTGCTTGTCAAACAAAATGCGCATCATTTTATCTTAACATTGACTAAGCATTATTTCCTCTATAATACATCATTTTCCTGAGTAGGTTACAGCCATATGTTTGAATGGAGTTAATATTTCACTGTCTACTAAGAGTAATATATCCTAAAGTAAACAGCATTTTATTCCTCATCATAAATGTTTTTAATAGCTATGCTCTATTTTTTTCCGTTTCTTATTCTTAATACCTTTTTGCTTCTGTTTTGTATGTATTCTTTATATGATTAAATATACAATATTTGTGCTTCTCTCTCTAGTTCTTTATTAGCTGGCTCTAGTTCTTTATTAGCTGGCTCTAGTACTTGAATAAGATCTAAGCCTTTTTTTGGAGGTCCATTAAATTTAGAGTCAGATATTTTTCTATTTCTAAGAATTGCTAGCAGGCTATTTCTCTATTTCTCCCCATGGCCGATGTGTTAGAACAATTCTTATCTCCCTACATTGGTAATATAAATAAATCATGTTGTTTCTCTTTTTTAAAAAAATAAATCATGTTGTCTGATTGTTGATAACTAATATCCAGATCGACGTGACATACACCATTGAAGATGATGAAGAGGGGTACACTAGATTCATCAACGATCTGCGTAGCATGGTCACCAGCCACCCATATGAAGGGACGGCGGCTGGAGTGCTCCCCAGGCCAGCAGGTGGTGGACATGGACCGATGTGGTGGAACATCCAACTGAAAGTGGCGGGCAAGGAAAAGGAAGCATCCATTACCTTAGCCCTCAGGGGTCACGATCTTCGCATATGTGGCTTCAGAGGCGCCGAAAATATTTGGTACCAGATTGGCGACGACATGTCGACCATGTTCGTACAAGAATACGGTGCCAAAGCTATATCAGTACAGATGCACTCCGATCCCAAGTGGCGGTATAGCGCCACTTATGGAATGACCGCTGCGATGAAGGCCGTGGACGAGCTGTCAAAATATCCTGACCCGGAATTGCATCCCATATCCTACAATCACAAGGGCTGGATGGAAGATTTGGATGGTACTGACAACCTTGTGTTGCCACTGATGACCCTGAATTTGATGGTCAGCTATTCCGCGAGTATCAGGAGAGTGCACAACGCCGTCGAATAAGGCTGGCGGCTGGAAGCTGGGACGAGAGCGGACCCGGAGCTCCTGGAGCTGATGTCGTTTTGGGACGATATATCCATAAGCGCTCTGGACCAGTGGCAGTTTCTTGGAGACGACGCCGTCCAACAAGGCTGGGTCATGGAAGGGAGGGCAGCACACCGGAAGAGCCTGGATTTGGCGATGGGATTGTCTTGGCAAGGCGAGTCCCTCCATAAGCTGCTGGAAAGAATTGGAATCATGAGCCCCGAAGGTGCGCTGGAGGTCTTTGCCCTTATAAAAGATGCCGACGACGAATAATAGTCGTTGCGACAAATCTGGAGCGTCCCTCCTTCGTGGTATGAGGTTATTTGTTTCCTTTTTCTTTTATTAGCAAGTCATAACGTTAGTGTCTGGTTTCATCAATCATGTTTCGGTTCACCATGCTGTATTAGTGTGAACGAACCTCCAACAAATATTATCTGTTTCCTTACTTTTGAACTGAAATGTTATTTGTTTCCGTCAAAGCTGTTGTATGCAAGCTACCTCTGTGTCCTGCTCGTTATCATTCTTTGGGCAAAATCTCGGTTGACGTTTGCAATGAAATTTTATTTCCCTGCTATGCCTAGCTAGGTTTCTTTACCTGAAGCAGGGCGGTAGATATATAACCTTGTTTTCTCCCTAGTGTTTACACTACCACTGTTTTTCTTTTCTCGACGTTTAGACGAAACCTTTTAGTTCATTTTTGAACTAAAAAACTTATTCTAAAAGTCACTGTCTGGATGCACTGACGGTAGAAGCATTGGCATGCCGGGATGGACTGCTGATGGCTCGAAACTTCAGAGTGCAGCGGGTCTGGTTGGAGACAGACTCACAGGAGATCATCCACCAGTGGCACTCAGGGCTGGATCAGCGTTCATCCATCGGGGCGATCATGAAGGAGATTAGAGATTTGAGTAGTTCTTTCCAGGGCTTTAAGTTTACACATGTGAGTCGTACTTGTAATGAAGTAGCGCATATCATAGCAAAGCAAGTCACAGGCGATACACGAGCTGGTTGGTGGACTTGTGTGCCAGCGAGTGTATCGAACCTGGTGACTCGAGAATGTAATCATGTCCAAATGAATGAATGAAAAGCCCGATGATCTCAAAAAAAAAAAAGTCAAGAAAAACAGAGAGAGTACCTTAATTAATCTCTGCCCTTCCCTTCTATGGTACCGTGGCCGACTAATCAGGAGGCTGAGATCTGTTAGCCCAATACAGCCCACTACTCAGTGGGCCCAGCACAATAAGCAATAATAACTATTGTTATTGGCTCATATTTAGTCCTCCTAGTCTAGCATCCGTATATCCGACATGACATGTCCCTGGATCCTAGCAGCTAGTCTGTCCGGTGTTGCTGAAAAAACGTGGTAGTGGCCAAGACCTGTTAGCTACTCTGTAATGGATACTCTGTTTCTAATGGCTGCCGCCGACCTGTTGAGTGTATAGAGAGGTTTAAAGCTGTGGGATCAATTAATGCACATCGGCAGTCAAAGCTTGATATTTTTTTGTTGGGTATCAAACTCAGCAGGCAGCAGCAAGAGCCAAGAGGTCAGCTAGCCATGGCATGCGGAGTACAAAGCTCCATGTCTGGACAATGGCTCAGCGTGGCTATCTAAATTACAAATTAAAATGCATGCCTCATTCAAGCATTCCACTAATCACAAATATCATCCGAACACGAAAACCCATCTGTTTCTGCAAAATGCACAGTAACCACCACTTACACTAATAACTACGAGCATAATAACTCCCAAATAGAGTAACAACCAAAGAGGAAACTAGGCACAAGGGAACTCATCTGATGATTCAATAAAGTGTCTAGAGAATGATAATGTAGATACATAGATGGATGGCACACATTATCCATAGGCAGGGTGACAGCACCATCATTTCACTCAGGATCCATAAGAATATTACTAATTCATGCCATAGCCTGGTTTGCATGCACGGCCCAACCAAAGATGAATATTAAGGGCCAATATCCTAATAGCATACTAATCGTGGTAACATATGCTGAATATGCCCATGCCCAAATTAGCCCCTTCCTCGTGAGCAGCGGTGGTAGTAAAAGAAGACGTCTCCAAATAAATTCCATATTCATATATAGCAGCACAAGAGAACTAAGGACACATGTGGCAATTGCACTCTTCTGGGCCACCGGAGCTAGCACCACATATGCACCAATTGCAAAGGCAGCTGTCAAGCTTGTAACCGAATTTGATACTAGGTATATGGCTGCCATTAAGTGCATTTTGCGCCTCCGGGGGCTCAACAAAGAAGACCCAGCATGCATGACACCCAAGGTAGCCATCATGGATAAAACAAAGGCCAACGTGTTGGACACGATGAATGCATCAAAAGCATACCTTCGAGCATGTATTGGTGTGCCTCCATTATTGCGATCATCAGCTATGTAACCTCCAGGGACAGCAAAAGTTACGCCAAATGTCACGGTTGCTATTAGAACTGACCCAATACACAGGGCTCCCGTCGAGTCTTTCACCACCGTCATTTCTTTACTTTCATCATGTTTTACTGTCACAGTTTTGTTTTCTTTCAAGTGATCATGGCGATGGGCACCCTTCACAAAGACGGCAATTCTGAGTGTGCGACATATTTGTACTTCACTATTCTGCAAAAGCAAGCCAAACAAAAGCTGAGCAGAAGCAAATTAAATATCAGTTTTGTTTGGAAATAAAATGAGCGTATGGATTACCCAACTATGGTAGAATCCATCTTCAAGAATCTTATATTCTGCTATATCTAATGGAGTCTCCCCTCTACTGTTTGGTAAATTTAAGTTTACTTGTGGATTCGCCAATAGAGGACACAACATTTGAAGGCTCCCTGCCTCAACAGCAAGGTGAAGTGCAGTGTTCCCATCATCGTCTACCATATTCATAATCCATGATAGTGATAGATTTCTGCAGGCACTCCTGATTACATCCGCCTCATTTTTCTCAACAGCAACATGCAGAAATGTCCTTCCCTTAGCATCGCACAGACCGGCGCTACCAGGACATCTTTTAACAAACATGTCAACATTCCAGGAAGCACCTACAGAGGCAGCAACGTGTATGGGAAAACATCCGGCATAGTCTGGTTGATACAGGGCATCGGGATTAGCTTCCAATACTTGCTGGCAAATGCTTGATGGTCTAAATAGAAACTTCATAGCTGCAGCAAAGTGAAGTGGAGTACTCCCAGTTTCATCCCTTTGTGTGGTAAGGTCCTTATTTTGTGGGCAGAGGTGTGTTTCATTCCAGTTTAACAATTTCGTAAGGTCTGCAAACACCATTGTTTTATTATCAGACTAATCAAGATGAGAAAAAAAACAACTACTATGTGAATAAAGAAATTATTAGTTGGAATACACTACCAGATCAAAGAAGTTATGGTTTTCATCAAACTATTATTTAGAATAAACTGTCAATGAGTGTACCTAGCTAAATTTCAATTGCATTTCCAATTGATCGCAGACTTAAAATTAATGAACTAGTCATGTTTTTTAACTCATGCCATCTTAAACATGCAAAAAATATCTAGTGGTGTCCTGTTATGTGTGCACTGCACCCCAACAAAAAGATACAGACCCTTTTTAGAAAGTAATATTCCATTCCAAATTGTAAGTCGTTTTGGCTTTTTTAGATACATAGGTTTTTACTATGTATCTAAACATAACATATATCTAAGTGCATAGAGAAAGCTATATACCTAGAATAGTAAAATGACTTACAATTTAAAACGGATCAAAGAAAGCAGGCACTTAGGTGAGTCTGAAAACCGAGATCAAGCCCTTGCATTAAAACTTAACGAGGTGCCATAGCTTGATATCTGTGGAACCAGTGAAAATCCACCATACTACCAGCACAAAGAAAAGGCATCCAGACCCTTCCTTATGATCCATCATTGTGTTAGGATTTCTCTAGGAATAATTAAACAATTTCAAAAATTATATGAACATATCTAGTAGCACAACTTTGTGTACAAATATGCATAGATATACAGAGAGTGGCAGGCAGAGCTCCTGCCAATTTGTTCAAAAAAAAAGTATATGGCAATGTTTCACAATAAAGGAGAAGTTAGTGAACCAAGTTTGTAAGTTGCAAAAAGGAAAGATGCATCTGTAGTGTACCTCGGTCTCGTTATCGGAGAACAGCAGCATGCAATGCATTCTGTCCATTTGGTCCGAGAAGGAAAACTTTCCATGACTAGTCTTGTCATATAATATTTTCACAATTTCATCCTGTTTTAGCACGACAGCTAGGTACATAGGTGATGCACCACCGTCTTCAGGAAAGCTAGCCAATCCTGAGTCCTTCCCCATCAGCAGGTCGACGATGTAATTGTTCCCAACGCGGACAGCCTCATGCAAGGCTGTCTTCTTGTGCTCGTTTTGTTTCCGCAGCAGTTCCTTGATCCTATCCTCACCTTCAGCGGAAGCAAGATCAATGAGGCAAGCAACCATGTTGGATTTCCCCGCCCGTGCAGCACAGTGCAAAGGGGTGTCACCCTTGTTGTTTTGCCCAAAGAGAAGGTGCTTCGCTTTCCCGTAGATGATGCGGGCACTCTCCAAGAAATTATCACCATCGCCATAGGTAATCATCGCATGGCGCTCTGCGCGGGTTGGATGCCGCTTCTTATTGTTTTGTTAAAACGTGCCGCCAAACTACCCCTGGGGCATCTACTTCGTCCGAGTCTGTTTGGTACGCAGATCCCTCGTGTGGCCTGGGCAGTGGGTCCACAAGTCCTTGCGTCCAAATCGGATCGCCTCTGATCCCCACTGAGCCAAGGTCCACATCGAGACATGCATGCTGACCCCAGATCCGTTCCTGCTGAATGTACGAGACTTGCATGCTGCTGTTTAGCCGCCGGCCCAACCGTATTGTACACTCGTGACCCGGCTCGCCATCGTACGCCCAGGTTTTGCGCACAGCAATGGCGGCGCCAGGTGCTGGTGGAGCCGGAAACGTAGGCGCTGGCAACATTGGAGGGGTCGCTGGTGGCAGGGGTTTCGGAGTTGGTCGCGGAGGAGGACGTACAGGTGGAGGAGGCGGTGTGCGTGGTGGCCGTCATGGCTACGGTGCCGGTGACTACAACCACCGCAACGACCACGACGCTCACTACAATGGACAGCAGTTCAACCCCAATCTCGGGGCTCATCCACCAAATTACGGTCCCGGATGGGATTATGAACGGGGAAGAAGAGGTACATATGAAGGCAATGGAGCTCGCGGATGGAATGGGGGATATCGGCTGGCTCGCACCTTCCAGCGGCAGCGGATGCCGCCCCACGTACCATCGCAGCAACGCGGGCCACCTCGGCAACAACCGCCGCAGCAGCAGGTGCCACCGCAGCAGCAGGTGCACCAAACGCAATCACAGAAGCAGCAGCAGCCCCCTCAGACTCAGACATCGGCAATGGAGGCTCAACCATCATCTTTTTCTGGGCATCAACATATGGAGCAGCAGCAGCCATCAGGAAAGGTGTCGGCAGGGGCCAACGCTGGTGTGATGCAAGGATCTAAAATCTTGCAGGGCTCCTCTTCGGTGGCTGCACCAGGTGAAGTGCAATTTGAGAACTTAGTGGTTGATGCAACAAATGTAGGCCCTGTGGGTATGACACAGAGGACAACTACTACTAAGATGTGTAGATGGTGTGGTGTAAAGGGTCATCTGATGTTTGAGTGCACGGCGACAGTGTTCTGTGATATTTGCAACAACTCTGATCATGCTATGAGTCGGTGCCCGGTCCTCAGGCAACCAAAACCAGTAGCACAGGTGATCGGACAGGCTGCAGATGCACTTGCCACTACTTATATTCCACATGCACCAATTCAACCAACAAAGAGAGATTCAAGGTTGGCTTTGATCTCGACTTCTGGGAAGAATTTGACAGAGGAGGATGTAGCTGCTTTTTTGCGTGTATTGGTTTCAGATACTTTTAATTGGGAAGTCAAAAGGCATAGTGACTCTGAATTTAAGGCCCTTTTTCCTACAAAAAATGATCTAATAAAGAAGACAAAGTTCAGTGCAAAAATGAAGGAAGGTGTCACTCTCAATTTTCAAGAATTTAAGGAAGATGAGGAATATTTTGGTCATGCTCTACCAATAGTTTGGATGCGTGTTATGAACCTTCCAACAATTTTAAAAGAATATATGATTTTGTGGGCTGTAGGAACTCTTTTTGGAGTGACTCAAGATGTTGATATGGTGACGTCCAGAGCAAATAGTTTCGGACGGTTTGCAGTGGGAGTGCTGGAACCTGATGCAATCCCGACTAAGTTAGATGTCATCATTGGTAACAGGTTCTTTCAGTTGTTGTTTGAGGTAGAACCTTACCCGCCAAATATTGGGCTGAGAGAAATTGAGAACACTCAGAATCCTAGCAAGGAAGGTAATGGGAAGGGAGCACCAATGGATACTGAGATAGGTAATTCACAAAATGGTGATAATACTGTCTCAGGAGCTAGTGCACCAATGGCGATGAATAATATCAGTACTGAGAAACATGTAGAGGCTTCGGAAGCATATATGGACATTGAACTTTCAGAGAACGATCTTGTGGGTGAGAACAATGGAAAAATTAGAGAGGCGGCACGGGAATTTGTTGGGGTCAAAAAAGGTCACTTTGTGAGTGTGAAGACTGCAGCTTCACGTCCTCCATTAGGCTCCCTGTCAGCACCAGCACGCTTGCCTCTACCACAGGTGAGTGGTAAGAACATGGCAGCTGTCCAGGATGGACAACAGCAGCAGCAGCAGCCCACTCTTGGTGCAGGCGCACAGGCTGCAGGTGCCAACCAGCAGACGTCCCAGCTAGATGAGGAACAATTCGAGGCTCCAATGCATTTTGATGGGTTAGCAGAAGGTGTGATTGAGAATCAAGATCAACACCTTGGGATCCTTTCTGATGCTATGCTAGAAGCTGGCCTTTCAGCCGACGGTGCAGCAAAGATAGAGTTGGGAAGTGTGATGATGATGGCAATGCTGTCAGATGGTGAGCTTACCCCAGTAAGGCGTAGCAAGCGAAATGCGGACGTAGCTGATGTACACACTCTTGAAAAGGGAGAGAAAAGAATTGCTTACAAAAATCTGGAGGATCCACAAGGTAATGCTAATGCAATTATTAATTCATTATGTTCTTTTTCTAGTGATCGTATGGAGAAAAATTTAGGAGAGGTGGGGATCAGTCTGGGTGGTACAGAAAACTTAATTGTTAGTTCTGTATCTCTAATTAAAGATGTAGAACAAGAGAGAATGAAACCTTCATTTGCTAGTAATTCTATTGATAAAGAATGTGAATCAGAGGAGGATGAGATCGATCCTGATACTTCTACCATCAGTCGACTCTGTGGCGACTTGACGGAGGAGGTGATGGACGATAGTTTTGCGGGCCTTGATGGTGTACTTGTTGACGTACCCATTAAGGTGGCAAAGAACAAAAAGTTTAAGAAACTCCTTAATAGGAAGACGACTATAAAGAAAAAATTATTCCAATGAAAGGGATCTTCTGGAATTGCAGAGGTTTACGCGATCTGGCTAAACATACATTTTTACATGATGTGGCTGAAGAAAACAAACTTGATTTTGTAGCTTTATCGAAAACCAACAGAAATAGTTTCACGACTCGTGTTTGGAAAATTTCTGTGCGGGGGCTGATTTTGTTTGGCATTGGCGATGTCCCCGAGGCATGTCCGGGGGCATGCTAATGGGGATAAATCGAGAAAGTTTTGAGATAGAAAACATTTTTGATGGGGACTACTACATAAAATTTGTCTTAAAAAATAAAGTAGATGGTTTTCGATGGGCTCTATTGTCTATCTATGGCGCAGCACAGGAAGAGCATAAAGAGAGCTTTTTAGCAGAGTTAGTACGTGCTTGTACTAGCTGCGGGGATCTACCTTTTATAGTAGGGGGATTTCAATATAATTAGGAACCCGTCAGAAAAAATAATTCAAGGTATAATGATAAATGGCCGCTTCTCTTTAATGCCATTATCGAAACGCTGAATTTGAGGGAACTAGAAATGTCGGGCAGAAAGTTCACTTGGGCTAATTATGCTGAAGTTCCAACCTATGAGAAGTTAGACTGTATTTTGGTGACAACTGAGTGGGAACAAAAATTTCCGTTGGCCACCGTCCAGGCTCTTACTCGAGAAATCTCCGATCACACACCACTCTTACTTGATGGAGGGGAACCATCTCACGAAGGTAATGCTAGAAATTTTAAATTTGAGCTAGGATGGCTCACAAGGGATGGTTTTTTTGATTTGGTGAAAGAGGTGTGGGAGTCTGAGAATAGGGGTAGAACACCCTTGGAACGATGGCAATCTAGGATTAGGAGGTTGCGACGTTTTCTTAGAGGTTGGGCTCGAAATTTAGCCTCCCAAAGCAAGAAACATAAATTAGAACTGATGGATAAAATAGATATCCTCGATAGAAAGGCAGAAACAACTTTACTTTCATCTCAGGAGGTAGAGCTTAGATATCATCTTAAAGGGCAATTAACTAAGTTGCTAAGAGAGGAGGAGATTTATTGGCTCCAACGATCAAAAGCAACAAAGTTGTTGCAGGGAGATGATAACACAAAGTATTTTCATATGGTGGCAAATGGGAGACATAGAAAAACAAAAATCACACAACTTGAGCAAGAAGAAGAAGTTATTGTTGGGGATATGAACTTGAAAAACTACATAACCGGTTACTATAAGAGACTATTTGGACCTCATATACAAAATTCTTTCTCATTAGACGAGACTTTGAGGCATGATATACCTCAAGTGTCGGCGGATGAGAATGAAGTATTGGTGGCTCCATTTAGTGAGGAGGAGGTCAAAATGGCAATCTTTGATATGGAACATAATAAGGCACCGAGGTCCAGATGGCTTTCTGCGGAATTTTACCAATTCTTTTGGGAGGTCATCAAGCAAGATTTGATGAGCCTTTTTTATGAATTCTATATAGGGAGATTGCCTATTCATAGTTTAAATTTTGGGGTAATTACACTATTGCCCAAGGTCATGGATGCGACTAGGATACAACAAGACAGCCTATTTGTCTCCTAAATGTGTCATTCAAGGTTTTTACGAAGGTGTTAAACAATAGAATCTTGAAAGTGGCAGATAAGTTGATAGGTCCATCTCAGACGGCCTTTGTTCCAGGAAGATATATAATGGAAGGTGTTGTAATACTACATGAAACAATACATGAGCTGCATAGGAAAAAGAAAGATGGAGTGATCCTAAAACTGGACTTTGAAAAAGCGTATGATAATCTTAAGTGGCCTTTTATACAACAAGTCCTTAGAATGAAAGGATTCTCACCAATTTGGTGTGAATGGATTTCAAAAGTCATATCTAGAGGGAGTGTTGCAGTTAAGGTCAATGATAATTTAGGCCACTATTTTCAAACAAGAAAAGGAGTACGGCAAGGGGACCCATTATCTCCAATCCTGTTTAACATAGTGGTTGATATGCTGGCTATACTCATTTCACGAGCAAAAGAGGCAGAACAAATCCATGGTGTGGTACCGCATTTGGTTGATGAGGGACTCTCGGTCCTTCAATATGCGGATGACACTGTTATCTTTATGGACAATGATTTAGAGAGGGCCAAAAACATGAAGCTCTTGCTTTGTGCTTTTGAGCAATTATCAGGACTCAAAATCAATTTTCATAAGAGTGAGTTGTTTTGCTATGGAGCAGCCAATGCTAATCAATTTGAATATACACAAATTTTTGGATGTAATGTAGGATCATTCCCTTTTAGATACCTAGGAATTCCTATGCATCATCGAAAGCTTTTGAATAAGGACTGGAAGCATGTGGAAGAAAGATTTCAAAAGAGACTGAGTGGTTGGAGGAGTAAGATGCTTTCAGTGGGTGGAAGGCTTGTCCTCATTAACTCAGTTTTAAGTAGTCTTCCTATGTTTATGATGTCCTTTTTTGAAATACCTAGAGGGGTTTTGAAAAAATTGGATTACTTTAGATCTCGGTTTTTTTGGCAAAGTGATGAACACAAGAAGAAATATAGATTGATAAAATGGGAAGTAGTATGTACACCAAAAGACCAAGGAGGATTGGGGGTCCTTAATTTAGGTGTCCATAATAAGTGTCTCTTAAGTAAGTGGCTTTTCAAAATGATTAATGGTGATGGGGTTTGGAAACAGTTGCTTAAAAATAAATATTTAAGGGACAAGACTTTGACTCAGGTTCAATACATGCCCGGGGACTCTCATTTTTGGGCTGGCCTTATGAAGGTCAAGGATGAGTTCTTGTCGTTGGGTAGGTTTGATCTAGGTGACGGATCCCAAGTGCGTTTTTGGGAGGATTCGTGGATAACGCCACACCCTTTCAAGATGCTCTTCCCGTCATTATATAACATCGTGAGAAAGAAAAATGCATCTATTAGGACTGTACTGTCTACGACACCATTAAATGTAGCTTTTAGGAGATCTCTTATGGGGGGTTAATTTACAAGCATGGCACAATGTAGTGGCTATGGTTGCAGAGACGCAATTAAGAAACCAAAGGGATCGTTTTGTGTGGGGGCTACATCAGAACGGGTTGTTTTCAGTTAATTCCATGTACAGGGCATTATTAGATATACAAGCTTTACCTTACAACACTTTAATTTGGAAACTTAAACTACCCCTCAAGATTAAAGTTTTTATGTGGTATTTGTACAAGGGCGTAATCTTGACCAAGGATAATTTGGCTAGGCGACAATGGCAAGGAGATAGGAAGTGTTGTTTATGTTCCACTAATGAGACCATACAACATTTACTCTTTGACTGTCATTATGCTAAATTTATGTGGAGAATTATTCATATTTCTTTTAACCTGAAACCCCCAACGAGTGTACACAATTTGTTTACAGGTTGGTTGGAAGGGTTAAATAGAAAAATGAAGTCTCAAATTCTTGTGGGTGCAAGTGCCATTTGCTGGGCTCTTTGGTTAACTCGAAATGATATTGTGTTTGACAAGGCCATAGCACCGTCTTATTTGCAGGTTATCTTCAAGGGAATGTATTGGACCAAGTATTGGACCTTACTTCAGAAGGAGGAGGACCGTCTTTACATGAAGGCGGGCTGTAGGACTATTGAGACAGCCGCGTTGGAGGTGTTTGCTAGACACGGCCGGTGATTTAGCAATAGAATTGCTCTTTAGTCTTTTTTTAATTTTGGTTGTCTTCATGGCGCAAAACTTTATTTTTGAGATTCCTTGGATTTAGTTGTGAAAGTTTGTAATAATGAACAGCCATATGCATTAGTCGATGCGTAAGCTTGGGATATTAATATATTCCCTTTTCAAAAAAAAAAAATCCAAATTCTTCAATCTAGTCTCTCTCTCCCTTCCTCCCTCCCTCCCCCTCTCTCCCTCTCTCGGCCTCTCCCTCTCCCTCTCTCTCCCTCCCTCCCTCCCTCCCTCTCCCCCCTCTCTCCCCCTCCCCCTCTCCCTCTCCCTCTCCCTCTCGCCCGCCCTCCCTCTCCCCCTCCCCCCTCCCCCTCCCCCTCCCTCTCCCTCCCACTCCCTCTCTCTCTCTCTCTCTCTCTCTCTAAGCCGAGCAGCATCCTTTTTTTAGACTGAGCAACATCCTTTTTTTTCTTGTGAAAGAAAAAAAATCAAATAAGACTAGAAGAGGAACTAAAAAGTTAAAACTGGTGTTTTGACAATTTTCAGCTATAGACGACAAATAACATAATCATTTGCTTAATTTGAGTCTTGCCAATGCAAATGTCTAATGAAATCATGATCTTTTAATAATTGTTGCTTCATTCCTGTATGGAAATAGGTCAACGTGATCATCTTTTAAGATAGTTTGCATACTTTTAGTCAGCATATCTCTTTGATTTGTGCTTTCATTTTGTTGATTTACTTATATGAGTGATCACTGGTGGCCATGAAGCTTGTTCCTAATAGAGATAAATTTATGGAGGTCATCAGTGGAACTGGTGACATCAATGCAGATATTGAGAAATTTTGCACGACCTTCTCTCCTTTCCTCAAAGAAAATCACAACTTTCTGGTATGGTCTCTTCTAATTCAAGGTTCAGTCGTTTTGCTACTTAGGTCTCCTGTGAAATATAGCTCTAGGTGCTGCTATTCTTGCAGGCGAGCGTCGGTCTTGATGATATGAAGGCTTCATAGATCTGATTTCAATAAAATAAGCATGTCTTATGAAACTCAAGTGCTGCCAAGGATATACCTGTTTTCCATAGCCATATTCCCCTTGAAAAACTATACGGGATGGTAATAATTTGTCAGCATGATTGACCATGGCTACTTACATAGAATTGAATGTACTCAAACAAATTTAGTTTCCAAACTCAGATGTTACAGAAAATCTGCATATATATGATGATAATATGGAACTCTTGCGGGGTCGCAGACTTGCGGCGTGCAGGTGCTGCGCTCAGGCTGCGGTGGCCATGGTTGCGCCGTGCGGACCCTCAACGCCGAGGCTTGGAGTTGCAGGAATCGTCGGAGAGGGTGGTATCCGCTTTCTTTAGGAGTGCAACGCTCTCGACTGTTGGTGATGGCAGATCAACACTTTTCTGGCTAGACAACTAGTTGGATGGTGATAGTGTTCGGAGACTGGCGCTGACGGTTTTCGCGGCTGTGCCCAAGCGGAGGCGGGTCTGCTCGGTAGCTGATGCGCTACAGGGCGGCGAGTGGATCCAGCACATCCTTGGACAATGATCCAACAGGCTGCTCGCCGAATTTGTCATTCTATCTAATCATTTGGAGCAAGTTGTTCTCACTCCAGGTGTGCCTAACACTTTCTCCTGGCGCCTAAGTGCAGACGGGTGTTACTCCGCGGCTTCGGCATATGGGGCCATGTTTCTTGGATGTTTGAGGCCTCGGGGAGCTCGCGTGCTGTGGAAGGCCTCGGTGCCCCCACGCGTGAAATTTTTCTTCTGGCTAGTCATGCACGGAAAGTGCTGGACGGCGCACCGGCGCTTCAGACATGGATTGCAGGATGGCTGTGTTTGCGTCCTTTGTGACCAGGAGGATGAGACGATGGAACACATCATCTTGGGGTGTGTCTTTAGCAGGGAGGTTTGGACTTGTGCCTCGCAGCTTATCACCTGCACGGCCTGGTTCAACTGCGGCAGGTCAATGTCTTTGATTGGTGGATGGAGGAGAGGAAGCCACTGCCGCGGACTGTGAGACGGGCTTTTGATGCCCTATTCATGCTTGTTGGCTGGACCTTGTGGAAAGAGAGGCGCCCGCACTTTTGGCGGCCCTTCGAGGTCACCTCGGCAGCTGTTGGAGAGCATCTTGGAGGACGCGGGCCTTTGGACGTCGGCGGGGTTTCGCCGCCTTAGTGCGCTGGAGGCCAGGAGGGCACGCGTGTAGGGGCCAGGCCTAGTGCTTAGAAGCAAAATTTGTTTAATGTAATACACAACCTCGTGCGAGCGTGTGGGGTGGTGTGTGTTCTCGGTAAGCTCCGGCTTACTGTTCGGGTTGTACGGCTATTCTCTTCTGCTTAATGAAATATATGCCAGCGGCATATTCTCGAAAAAAAAAAATAATATGGAACTCTTGTGCTGTAATTCTCTTGTATGCCATATTGCTACTTCATAGATCTGATTTCAATAAAAAAGCATGTCTTATGAAACTCAAGTGCTGCCAAGGATATACCTGTTTTCCATAGCCATATTCCCCTTGAAAAACTATACAAGATGGTAATAATTTGTCAGCATGATTGACCATGGCTACTTGCATAGAATTGAATGTACTCAACAAATTTAGTTTCCAAACTCAGACGTTACAGAAAATCTGCATATATATGATGATAATATGGAACTCTTGTGCTGTAATTCTCTTGTATGCCATATTGCTACCCAATATGCAGCCGGAACTTACATAGTTTGGTGTTCTGTTGCCGCAGGATCATCGTGTCACATGTAGGCTACCCAGTTATTATAGACTTGTAGCTCAGCCAACTGTCCAGTTTCGACACAGTTGAAAGAGAGCACCCACAAATCAAAGACGACGTGTATATTTGTACCACTGAGAGAGGAAGCAAAGAGAAAACTTGAGTCAACAATGACAATTTTGATAACTTAATTATTTATCTAGAGAAACAAACAGTGAGTGCCTATCTGGATTAACTGGATAATTTCAGAACAAAATCACAGAATATGAGCACTGGTCACTTAGCTAGCTACAATTAACACTAGGATTCAAACAGGCCAACACCCCTTAAAGGTTACACATGAATTTCTGAATAAAGATCTCAGAATAGTTCACCACAATAGCACTGGTCACTGGAGTATTTACAACTGCATTTCCCATAATAAGATTGGACGGTTGCACTACAGGCGCAAGTTATTGGATCCAACTATTCCTATTTCGCTACAACCATTCAATCACCAACATAACATCGTGCTGCCATTCCTTCCGCCTTCGTGCGGCTTCGTCTCGGCGCCGCAGGGCGACTCGAGTTAGGGTTTCCTCGTTCGAGGGTTCCGACAGCAATCCGCCGTCGTCCGCGCACCTCTCCGTCCTCGCGCCGTCGTTGTGCCAGGTCTAGACCCTGCGTCGGCCCCACCTCGGCTGCCGCCCCATCGCTCCTCTCCCTCCGTCTCCCCCGCCAGCAGCGCCACCTTCTTCCAGCTCTCCCTCCACGTCGTGCTCAACCTCCTCGCCGCCGAAGCGGGCGGTGCCACGAGTGACCTGCTCAACGCCACCCTAGGAGGAGGAGGAGGTGACGTGACCGGGGGGTCTCCATGCGCTAGCCGAGCAGGCGGTGCAGCTCGTGCTCGCCGGCCGGTGACGCGACCGAGGGCCTCCACGCGCTCACCGAGCAGGCGGTGCAGCTCGTGCTCGCCGACGGGGCCGGTGCCTGCAGGTCTTCTCCACCTCCGACAACCGGGACGGGCCCCGACGGCGCCGGCGTCGCCTAGGTGGGCCAGCACGGGGGGCGTCCTCCACGGCCGCCGCCTTCCCCTCGACGCTGGGCGAGGATTCTGCCGCGCCTCTGCAGGCCGTGTCGACGGCACAGGGGCATCCCGACTCCCCACCTCGCCCTGCCTCGACATCCGAAGAGACGTTCCTACAAGCAGTGCGGCGACCCACAATGTTTGACATGATGGATGCCACGACTCCACGGGATAGTGACTTGCGAGTTCTGGTTGAGCGTGATCTTTTTGGCCAGTGTGCCCAGAATATCATCGCTTGTGAAGGCTTGGACAGGGTGGAGCGTCCGGAGACATATAAGAAGTGGCAATTGCGGAATTGTCATGCAGGGCTGAGACAGCTGCCATTGGATCCGGATATTGTCATGGACGTGCGGAAGAAAATAAGGGACAAGTTTCACGAGGACTTTTTCACTGATGTGGATCTTCAGTGGCTCCTGGGAGGGTGGAAAGGGCGCATACTCTATGCAATGTCGACATGGGCTGCTGCTGATGCTATCTCGGATTCTTAGCTGCTTTAATTTACTGGATGGATTCAGAATTATATACGTAGTGTATCAATGAACTGGTCCTAGTCAACAGTTGTATGTTTCAAGGCACATTGTTGCAAAATGACTGTGACTATAGTTGAAATTTACAAGGTAGAAACAACTGTAGGCATAATGCCTTGTAATGTAAAATTCGATTGTCTATTTAGATGGTTTCTGTCGCTGCTTCAACTACTTTGTATATTAGATATGATTCCTGACTCCTGAGTGTTGATTATGCTGAGCTTTTCTTTCTTGAAACATGTACATACAGTGAACTTATGTTAATGCACAACAAACTGAAGAACAACCCTTCTGTGACTGAAAGTAAATTCCTAAAAACTTTGTTTTGTTGCTGTATGTTTTTCTGTTACTGAAAGCAAATTTGACTGCCATCTGATGACATATATGATTTCCGAAGTTCTTTTCAGTTGTGACATGAGTTTTTTGGTGCTTCCCTTTCATTTGGAAAAGGGTAAACAGAAGGTTGATTCAGCATCAAGTTATACATTTTATTCTGAGTAACATTCCAGGCTGTTACTGAATATTTTCCTTAAATCATTTTGTTCAGGCAGGTACAGATGATGGAGGTGGTTAGATTCAAGATTTAGCACAAAACAAGTCACTGCACAATGTGAAAAATCATCAAGTGAGATGGTATTTGAAGCATCTGGTCCAGAGGATAGAGGAGATGTTAGTAATGGCAACTGTACAAGTCTTTCTGACTTCCTGTGAATGAACTCCTGAAGTCTAATGAAAATCTGTGCTATGTGATTTATATTTCCCTGGTCGGGTGCAGAACCTGAACCTAAAAACTGATGTAACCTGTCCTGGTATTCGGCTCTCTGGAACTAAAAAAATCTATGAACTCTCGACTGCCCAACAGCTGTCGTTCATTCTTGCAAGATAGTGACACACAGGTTTTGTGTGTGGACATTTCTGCATCTTCATGGAAGTCTCAGCTTCCCAAGAAGTTTATACCGAATACTGCTAGTTTCCACCATTTTCTCATTCAAGAAGGTACAGCTGAAAAGTGTTGACTGTGTTATGTCTGCAACTCAGGAATAGTAGATGGCTGGCATCTGCTCTGTGATGCACGTATGAATCGTACAGTTGTGAAAATTACGATGTGGCGTTTTTGGCACAAAGATGGACACCTTGTGCATTCTTTAAGTTTGCAATGAAGCTCATCAGATAAGCTTCATCTTACTGATACTGAGTTATTGGTGAAGAGTAATAAGGTCCACTGCTGGAAATGTGCATACCAGCTGTCTGTTTTTGTGGTTGGAATATATTGAGCCTGATTACAGAGTCTGTTTTTGTGGTTGGAAATGTGCATACCAGCTGTCTGTCAAATGGAATATATTGAGCCTGATTACAGAATCTGGTTGGAATTTGATGTGAGTTATTGTACCCTGATTACAGAGTCTGGTTGGATTACAATATATTGAGCCTCCATAGCACCACATTATCCTCGAATATGCTTAGTTTTTGTGGTATGATTAGCGATTCCTCTCGTTGTAGCATCTAGCAATATAGTATGCATTTCTATGTCATGTATGTATATTTGTTCATCTTTTTCAGGTTTGGAGTACCAGTAGTGTGGTTCATCTGTCTATGTACGGAGCTGGGGAGAGAAGCAAAGCATGGGAAATTTGATTACTACAACCTGACAGGTACCGTCTATAGTCTGATTTTTGATGTGTCATTCAGGCGCGTAAGCAGCAGAGACATGCATAGCAATAATATAGCGGAGTCCTGTCTGCAGTGTTCATGGGGAGGCAAGAACAGAGCCTGGTACTCTGTTTGCAACTGGCATTCCCTTCTTGGAACTTTTCTTACCTTTGTTGAGTGTATGCACAGCAGAAAGCCTCAAAGCTTGGGATTGGCTAATTATTGCACATCAATAGCCAAAGCTTGGATTTTGTTTTTTAATACCACACAGCAGTCAGCAGCACGAGGTCAGCCAGCCATGGCGTGAGGAGCACAATGGTTGGTTCGACATGGCTATTTAAAGTACAAAATGAAATGCCTGCCTCATTCGATCAGACTTTCCACGAATCACAAATATCATACGAACATGAAAAAACATCTGTTTCTGAAAATGCAGTAATCAACACACTGTTTTACATTATTAATTACGAGCATAATAGCTCCCAACTAACAAACAAAGGGGAAATTACTAGTAAAAGCACACAATGGAAAACATCCGGTTCTTCTGATTCAATAAAGTGTCTACAGAATCATAATGCAGATAGATGGGACACATTGATTGTTCAGGCACAGGAAGCAAGCTGACAGCACCTTAATTTCACTCCAAATCCATAAGAATGATGTTGGGAATATGCCCTAGAGGTAATCATAGAGATGATGATATTCCACTTGTATCCATGATATGTAAAATGTGTCCATTGAATATCCATTAAAGACAACTTGTATTGATTGACAATTATGTGAATTGTTTGTGGAACTCTTTTACTTGTATGGTTATTCTATATTCGTCCCTGGTCGGAGTTCATGTGAGGACACACATGAATATTAGACTAGCACATTATTAGTTGATGACTATGTTTCACAAGTCATGGACATGGAGATGTCGAACTAATAATGTGGGCACATGTATGATATGTAGGCTGGACTGACCCGACATGAGATTATCTCTATACACATCATATACGTTATGTCCTTCGACCTGAGATTGTTGTATGTGCTCGAGATGTGTATCGACTTGCTTAGGGACGACAAACGCTACTCCGTTCTTGGGTAGTTATAAAGGATGTCTTCGGGTTTGTCGAGAAACATGTTTGTGAGACATAGACAATCAAGATGGGACTTGCCCTCTCTCGAGGAGAGTGATATCACTGGATCACTCAAGTGATTGGATCAACAAATACATGGCCGTGCTTGGGTTAAGTGTTAACCCACGAGTTGAACCAAATATCATGAGGCAAGGGAGTAACTCGTATGTGGTCGTAGTGGTTCGTCTGATATGATCATTTGCGTGCACATAGGAGTTGTCACGCCTTGCTAGAGGCCGCTGTCAGCTATTGGGCGAATAGGAGTATTCGGCCCATGTCTATGTGTGCGTGAACCCATAGGGTCGCACGCTTAAGGGGCTGGAAGCCTAATTCGGGTTGGACTCGAATTAGACAAGGCTTAGGGTTTCTATGTGCCTCCAACTCGGGGGCACATGAGAGCCGCCTATATAAGCAGAGGGGAGGGGCGCGGCCAAACTAAAATCCACGCCTTTGGCAGCCGCCGTCGCCCTCCACGCTCTCGCCTTCGCTCCTCGCGGACCTAGCAGTCCGGAGGCGCATCGCTTCTCCCTCGTACGTGTGTGACACCTCGGAGGTGCTGCATGCGGAGCACGAGGACGACCGCAAGTGGTGGGAGGAGTTGCCGGACGACCACGCAACTGCACGGCACCGTGCGACGCGTTCGACTACATCGAGTCGTCTTCCGCCGCATCTCGCGCGTCTAGTGGTAATCCCGTAATCTGTAACTAGCGGTAGATCCCGGGGCGATGAGGTAGAAAAGTTTTTGTTTTATGGCTAGCGTAGCACCCTCATAACCCTACAAGTGTTATCGGAGCTCTATACTTTGCGTTGTTATAGGTTACGGATGTCGCATATGTGATATGCGCGGTTTTAGATGAGTCTCGATCTTGGTTCATGATCTTGCCACGTTGGTCTTGTAACGATCTACTCGTACCGGTCGGAATTCCGCCATCCGGAGTTAAGTGATAAATGTAAATCCAATCACGACGAGTTAGAGATCAATCGAGATTGATCGAATTGAACCCTAGGTCAAGTGCCGAGCGCATGTGATGCGCGGCGGTGGCGGTGGATCAGCCACCGGGCACCGGGTTGCCGAGAAAAGTTCTGTTGGTAAAACAGCCGTAATTTTTTAACCGTAACTCGGATCGAGACGATTCTTAAACGAAAGTTGTAGAGAAAAAATTTTACATCCACCCCAAACCGACTAGCCCGAGCTAGATTTGCGAAAAACGGCTTGGAAGATAGAGTTTTTCGCGATTTACTTTTGTAGTCGGAATCGGTTACCTCTGTTTGCGAGGTTTTGATGACCGGTATAGCCCTTATGTGTATGTGATGCATGTATGTAATTAAATCATGGCTTGCATGTCATGAGGATGACAATATGGGCTATACCAAGTCATATCTGTGTTTATGCCGTTCCTACCATGTTCTACTTTCACATGCTATAATGTTTTTTGTCTACATTCGTGCGGTAGTGAAGTAGAACGATCCCTCAGTAATGTTTAAGTTTGTGCTCCCCCAAACCTTGCACTGTCGCTATCTTGTACAATCGATGGTGGGTCTATGAAATTAGGGTGCCATCGATTTTCCTTGACTAGACAGGTTCGTATCGGATACTTACTGCAGAAGGTTTGGTTGCTTAAACAAGGTCATCCTAACGGTTAGGGACCTTGGAGCATGAGAAGTTGGTAACCCAAGCATAGAGATGCTATCCAACAACAAGAGTCATATGTGATATGATTAGCAAAGAGTTGCTTACCGATCTATCATGTCTTCTAGCGGTGATGCTAAAGCTCACTAGTCGACTTGCTAGTTGTGGGTCTTGAATCACTAAGTTTCAATCGAGGGATATTGATTTTAGTGGGAGTAGATCATATTTGATATTATTTACTCTATCATGGATATTTTATCTTAGTATTTTGCATTACTTTTGTTGTAGATTAAATGGCGTCTTCTAAGCAACCATTTACTTTGCGTTCGATTCTTGAGAAAGATAAGTTGAATGGAACAAATTATGCGGATTGGATCCGCAATGCGAGAATTGTTCTCGGGCCGAGAAAAAGGAGGAATATCTAGACACCCCCTTACCGATGAGCCCGATGATGCATCTCGTCTGCTGTGGAAAAACGCTTACAAGAAAGCATGTGATGCCGATCTTGAAATAAGCTGCCTTATGCTTGCATGTATGGAATCCGATCTGCGAGATGCGGTTCGATAACAATCACTCAGCAAACGATATGATCGTGGCGCTTGAGGATATGTTCCAAACTCAAGCTAGGACTGAAAGGTTCAATGTCTCTAAGGCGCTTGCTGAAACCAAGCTAGCAGAGGGTGCAGCTGTTGGGCCACACGTAATCAAGATGGTTGGTTACACTCAGAGGTTGGAGAAGCTAGGCTTCCCAATTGGCCCAGAGTTGGCTACTGATTTCATTCTCTCGTCTCTGCCGCCTAGCTATGGGAACTTCATTGCGAACTACCATATGCATGGGGCAGAGAGGGGCTTGAATGAGTTGTGTGGCATGCTGAAAACAGCAGAGGCTGACATTAAGAAGCAGGTCGGTGGCCAAGTGTTGGCAGTCCAGAACAAGCCTAACTTAGAAAGAAGGGCCGGGGAAGAAAAAGGGCAAGGCTAAAGATGAGATCTCCAAGCCAGCTCACCCGCCCCCAAAGCTGGACCACCTACGATGCTAAATGTTTTCATTGTGGTAAGAATGGTCACTGGAAGAGAACCGCAGCCGTACTTAGCGTCCTTAGAGAAGGACGGCGGTAGTAAAGGTACTCCCGCTCATACGCTTGTTGTTTATGTTACGGATATCTTCCTCGCTAACTCTTATATCAATTCTTGGGGATTTGATACCGGATCGGTTGCTCATATTTGCAATACGATGCTAGGGAATGATAAGAAGTAGAAGCGTGAAGAAAGGAGAGGTTGATTTCCGCGTGGGCAACAATGCAAGAGTTCTTTGCGTTGAACGTCGGACGATGCAACTTCACCCGCCGTCGGATTTGTCATGGAATTGAATAATTGTTATTTTGTTCCTAGTCTAAGTCGAAACATTGTGTCACCTTCATGTTTGATGAAGGATGGTTATTCATTTGCGAGTAAAGACAATGGTTGTGTTATCTCAAAGAATGATATGTTTGTGGCTTTTGTATCCATTGTGAATGGATTATTCATTTTAAATCTTGATGATGCACCTGTACGTAATGTTAATGCTAAAAGGCCTCGGCTTAATGAGTTAAGTCCCGCATATATGTGGCATTGTCGTTTGGGTCATATAAGTGAAAATCGCATGAAGAGGCTCCATGATGATGGACTTCTAACTTCGTTTGATTTTGAATATTACGAGACATGTGAGGCTTGCCTTTTAGGCAAGATGACCAAGACGCCTTTCTCGGGTTTTTACGAGAGAGCGTCGACTTATTGGAACTAGTACATAGTGATGTATGTGGACCAATGAGCACGTGACTAGAGGCGGTTTTCAATACTTCATAACTTTCTTGATGACTTTAGTAGATATGGCTATGTCTACCTAATGAAGCATAAGTCTACGAAACATTTGAAAAGTTCAAAGAATTTCGAATGAAGTAGAGAACCAACGTGGCAAGAAAATTAAGGCCTTGCGATCGATCGTGGAGGCGAATATTTGAGTCATGAGTTTAGCAATCATCTTAAGAGTTGCGAATTGTTCCACAGCTTACGCCACCCGGAATGCCACGGAGAAATGGCGTGTCCGGCGGCGTAATCGGACTTGTTGGACATGGTTCGGTCTATGATGAGCCGATCGGACCTACCTTTATCGTTTTGGGATATGCTCTAGAAATGCCGCTTTCACATTGAATAGAGTAACATCTAAGTCCGTAGTTAAGACACCATATGAGATATGGACTGGGAAGAGTCCTAGTTTGTCTTTTCTAAAAAATTTGGGGTTGTGAGGTTTATGTCAAACAGCTTATATCGATAAGCTAACACCCAAATCGGACAAGTGTTTTTTCGTGGGATATCCAAAGGAAACTTTAGGATATTACTTCTACAACCGCTCAGAGGGCAAAGTGTTTGTTGCTCGAAACGGTGTTTTCTTAGAGAAAGAGTTTCTCAAAAGAGAAAAGAGTGGACAAAAAGTGTATCTTAAAGAAGTTCAAGATGAGCCAGTCGAGAAGGACTCTACGAGTGATGCTAATGTAGCGGAACAAGTTGAGATGCCCGTGGCCACGAAACACCTCCACAACCACGAAGATCGGCAAGACTTCGCGGGTGCGTGGGGATATGTTATTATTGGACGATGACGAACACCGCAACATACGCGAAGCTATGATGGACTCGAGATTCCGAGCAATGGCGAGTGCCATGAGATCCGAGATAGATTCCATGGGAAATAATCAAGTTTGGAACTTGGTTGACCCACGATGGTGTTAGACCCATCGAGTGCAAATGGATCTATAAAAAAAGAAGAAAGATATGGACGGAAATGTTCACGTCTATAAAGCTCGACTTGTCGCAAAGGGTTTTCGGCAAGTTCAAGGAATTGACTACGACGAGACATTCTCTCTAGTAGCGATGCTTAAATCTATCCGGATCATTCTAGCAATAGCTGCCTATTTCGATTATGAAATTTGGCAGATGGATGTTAAAACAGTCTTTCTAAATGGAAGTTTGGAAGAGGACGTGTATATGATACAGCCCGAAGGTTTTGTTGATCCAAATAATGCTAGAAAAATATGCAAGCTTAAGAAATCTATTTATGGGTTAAAGCAAGCATCTCGGAGTTGGAACATTCATTTTGATGAGGTTGTCAAAGGGTTTGGCTTCCTTCCGTCGAATGAAGAAGAGCCTTGTGTTTACCAAAAGGCTAGTGGGAGCGTATTGTATTTCTAATCTTGTATGTGGATGACATACTATTGATTGAGAATGACATTCCTATGTTGCAATCAGTAAAAGACTTCACCTAATAATAGTTTTTCTATGAAGGATTTGGGAGATGCGGATACATCTTGGGCATTAAGATCTATAGAGATAGGTCGAAAAGGCTAATAGGATTATGCCAAGATACATATATTGACAAGGTGTTGAAACGGTTCAACATGGAGCAATCCAAGAAAGGGTTCTTGCCTATGTCACATGGTATGCGCTTTAGCGACAAGCAATGTCCTTCATCGGATGAAAGAGCGCAAACGCATGAGTAAGGTTTCATATGCTTCGGCGTCGGTTCCATCATGTATGCCATGATATGTACTCGCCGCATGTCTCATATGCTCTAAGTGTTGCGAGCAGGTACCAAGGCAATCCTGGTGAGAGTCACTGGACGCTGGTTAAAAACATCCTTAAGTACTTGAGAAGAACTAAGGATGAGTTCCTGATCTATGGAGGTGAGGAAGAGCTCGTTGTAAATGGTTACACCGATGCTAGCTTCCAAACTGATGTAGATGATTCACAAATCTCAATCGGGTTTCGTGTTCACGGTAAATGGTGGTGCAAAAGAAGTTGGAAAAGTTCCATAGCGGAGACAAAGTGTCCGATTCTACAATGTAGCAGGAGTACATTGCGGCTTCGGAAGCTGCAAAGGAAGGTGTTTGGATGAGGCGTTTCTCATTGATCTTGGTGTGTTTCCTAATGCGGCTAGCCCATTGAATCTACATTGTGATAATAATGGAGCGTATAGCGGGCTAAGGAGCCAAGGAATCACCGAGAGAACAAACATGTGCAATGGAAATTTCACCTCATTCGATGTTCATCGGTGAAGGTGAAATTAAATGTGCAAAATACATACGGATTTAAATATAGCAGATCCGTTGACAAAGGCTCTTCCACAGCTAAGCATGAGGCACACATGAGGTCTATGGGGATTAGACATATTAGAGATTAACTCTAGTGCAAGTGGGAGACTATTGGGAATATGCCTAGAGTGTAATCATAGAGATGATGATATTCCACTTGTATCCATGATATGTAAAATGCGTCCACCGAATATCCATTAAAGACAACTTGTATTGATTGGCAATTATGTGAATTGTTTGTGGAACTGCTTTACTTGTATGGTTATTCTATATTCGTCTCCTGGTCGGAGTTCATGTGAGGACACACATGAATATTAGACTAGCACATTATTAGTTGATGACTATGTTTCACAAGTCATGGACATGGAGATGTCGAACTAATAATGTGGGCACATGTATGACATGTGGAATGGATCGATTCGACATGAGATTGTCTCTATACACATCATATACGTTATGTCCTTCGACTGAGATTGTTGTATGTGCTCGAGATGTGTATCGACTTGCTTGGACCGAAAACGCTACTCCGTTATCGGGTAGTTATAAAGGATGTCTTCGGGTTTGTCGAGAAGCATGCCATGAGACATAGACAATCAAGATGGGACTTGCCCCTCTCTCGAGGAGAGTGATATCACCGGATCACTCAAGTGATTGGATCAACAAATGCATGGCCGTGCTTGGGTTAAGTGTTAACCCACGAGTTGAACCAAATATCATGAGGCAAGGGAGTAACTCGTATGTGGTCGTAGTGGTTCGGTCGATATGATCATTTGCGTGCACATAGGAGTTGTCACGCCTTGCTAGAGGCCGCTGCAGCTATTGGGCGAATAGGAGTATTCGGCCCATGTCTATGTGTGCGTGAACCCATAGGGTCGCACGCTTAAGGGGCCTAAGCCCAATTCGGGTTGGACTCGAATTAGACAAGGCTTAGGGTTTCTAATGCGCTCCAACTCGGGGGCACATGAGAGACGCCTATATAAGAAGAGGGGAGGGGCGCGGCCAAACTAAAATCCACGCCTTTGGCAGCCGCCGTCGCCCTCCACGCTCGTCGCCGCTCCTCGCGGACCTAGCAATCCGGAGGCGCATCGCTCTCCCTCGTACGTGTGACACCTCGGAGGTGCTCAGGACCGGAGCACGAGGACGAACCGCAAGTGGTGGGAGGAGTTGGCTGGACGACCACGCAAGCGCACGGCACCGCTGCGACGCTGCCGACTACATCGAGTCGTCTTCCGCCGCATCTCGCGTCTAGTGGTAATCCCGTAACTGTAACTAGTAGTAGATCCTAGGCGATGAGGTAGAAAAGTTTTGTTTTATGGCTAGCGTAGCACCCTCATAACCCTACAAATGAATG